>CAIGRP010079237.1:0-13075 GCA_903798385.1 Fraxinus cuspidata
TAATGAAATAGTTAGTATGTTTGTATTAAAGTTTTTCAACCAATGATCTCTCTTAACAAATAACACGAGTTAAGTATGAAGAGAGATTTACACTTCAATGTATGTGATAATCATATTGTACTCATTTTCTTATACATGGATGATATGTTGATTGTGAGCAATCAAATGAAAGGTATAAAAGAAACAAATAGATTTCTATCTTCCACATTCAAAATGAAAGATGTTGGTCAAGTTGATAGGTATCAAAGTCACCAAGATTAGTGGTGATAAGTTCATACACTTATTTAGAGCGTCAAAATATGGATATTTGTTGATATTTTGATTGAAATATTACTGAATTTGTTGTTTATTGCGTGTTTTAGGTTTACATTGATGAATACAATGGAACTAGAGAAAATGAACAAGAAAAGGGGTTAATTGAAGCAAAAAGAGAAGCTGTGGATTAAAATGTAAATAATCAAAAGTTAGCTTGGAGCGAGAAATGAAAAGTCGAGAATGCAAAGACCCAATTGGACAAGAAAAAAAGTGAAAGGATTTGAGAGAATTAAAGAAGGAAGAAAAAAAAGCTTGGGGAAAGTTCAGGGGCTAAGCTACAATTTGGCCCCAAAGAACACCAAGGTGTTGCCTGCAAAACACCAAGGTGCGCGCCCTCGCCTACAGGTGAGGTGTGTGGCCTCGCTTACTTGCGAGGCACTCACCCCAGACCAAGGCATCCTCGCCTTAGGCTGCCTAAAACCCTCTGGCATTATTAAACGAAAAAGAAAATTCTAGTTTCTTTATTTTATTTTAGTAATAATTTAATGCAATTTTTTTGACATTTTATAAGGAAGATTCTCGTGAATTTTGGGGGAGAGTCGAATTTTAAGGAAAAAAGAAAGAATTTACATCGAATAACGAATACTTCATCGTTTGGATCCGAATTTGAAGACTTGAATTGAAGATTTCCACATTTTCTTCATATTTCAATTATTCGGGTGATTGCTTCCGTTTATTTTTTATGTAATTCTTACATTAATAAGCTATGTTAAATTTAATTTTATTGGATGGATGACAAAACTCTTTGATTTTTAGTTTCTAATTCAAGACTGGGTATTTTTAGTTTGATTCTTGTGTTATGATTCCATAAACATGCATAATCATATTGTTTTAATGCTTGCAGACCATTAGGTCAACAAGTTGCTTATTAGTAGTGTTAGAAAACTCACGATAGGTATAACACTATTCATGGAACACACGAACAATAAATATTAGGAATAGTATTTATGAACTGTAAGGTCGTGTGTGATAATCCTAAACTTCAATGCATGTTTGTCATATGAATGCGGTCCAGGAATATGATCATCTCGTGATAAATATATGTTTATTATATCTTGGAAAAGAATAGTAAATAAAAGTGGTTACATGAATTGAATTAACTATAACAAATTGATGATTGAAATTAAGAATTGATTAGTAGAGTCGGAAATTCAATATCTTCGTCACATTTAATTTAAACCAGTGTTTATTGCTTTTGTAGTTATAAAACATAGTTAGATACAAACCAATCATATTTTTTTACAATCATGAATTTAAATATATCAGATACATTAAAATTAAGCCTTATTCCCTGTGGGATAATAATTCTATCGTAACAATTATTACTTGTACAACGAACCCGTACGCGATTTTAACATAACAAGTTTTTGGCGTCATTGTTGGAAAATAACAGTGTTAGTTTTAGTTATTGATATTTTAGATTCGTCTTCATTGCTATTCTTGTTGTTTTTAGGCTATTATTACGCTGCTTAATTCTTGTGTCTTGACTCTTTTCATGCGAACTTGGTTTATGCAAGCCCCTGACGAGGTTGATCTAGCTCCAATAGATCATGAAATCGACATGACATTCAGAAATCGCAGAAGAGAACAATGTTGGGCAAAGAGAATGGCTGATAACCAGAATCGACCACAGAATTAGATTCAGGTTCAAAATCAACTGCCACAGTCAGATCAATAAAGATCCATCCAGAATGAAGCTCCTATTTTAGTTAGGAATTATGTAAATCCAATTCCTGCACCAGCGCAACCCACTGTAGTATATCCTCACTTCGAACAACCTAACTTTCACCTTAGACCGGATGTCATTAATCTTTTCCAACATCATCAAGACATCAGGTTTTTCGAAAATCCATGGAGAATCCTCATGAACATATTTTTGCTTTTCTCATGTTATGTGAAGTTATTAGTCACGAAGGGATATCAGACGACGCACTTCGAATGCAATTATTCTTTCATACCTTGAAGGATGTCCTAAGAGAATGGTTCATCTGTTTATCTTCAAGCAGCATACAATCATGGACTGATATGGTTCAAAAGTTCATCATGAAGTTCTTCCCACCTTCTCAAGTTATCCTGAAGCATGGGAGAGGTTCAAGAATTTGTTTAGAAAATACCATATCCTGAACATTTCTAAGCAGGCTCAACAATATCTCTTGTATTACAGGCTACATCAAAAGTTCAAAAATATGATAGATGTTTCAGCAGGATGATCAATGATGAAACTTAACGTCAATGAGGCCAATGAATTGTATGAAAAGATAGTCGAGAATCAATCAATGTGGCCAATCGGTGGGAAAGCTCCAAGAAAATAGCAGGGTTGCAAATGGAAGTTCTTACATGACCATGACAGCATTGGCGGCATAAATGGAAGTTCTTACAATGAAAATGGATAATTTATCTCAATTGGTCAACATGGTACACCAATCACCACTTGTTTGAGAAGGTTGTGGAGTAGACCACACTACTACACGTCGCCATTTGGTGTCTACACATGTTACTTAGCCTGAAGAGATTAGCTACACATAGAAATTTCTGAAATAACAAAACAATCCCTACTCCAAAACTTATAGCACGGGTTGGAGAAACTATCCAAATTTTTCATGGTCGAACAATCAGGGACAAAGAGGAAACAATCAGAACAAGCTACCAAGGTTCCAACATCAGCAACAACAACAAAAAAGAAAGTTGTCATTGGAAGATTTGCTATCTCAGTACATCTCAAAGACTAAGAGCAATTTTCCATATCAACAGGCTTCAATCAAAAATTTGAATAGCAGATGGGACAAATAGTAGCTACATTATTAGGAAGAACTAAATGGACTTTACCTAGCAATACTGAGACTAATCCTAATGTGCAAGTCAAAGCAATCACTACATGTAGTGGAGTTCAGATACCAGAAAGACATGTAAAATGACTAGCAGTTGTCATAAAAAAAGGTACCTAACTTAGGCAAGGAGCAAGTGGATGAGTCGACAGAACCACAGGGAAAAATCCAAGTAAGTCATCAGATAGTTCACAGGTGAAAGAAACAACTCATGTCAACGCATATATACCTCCGATCTCGTTTCCATAGAGACTACAAGAACATAAGCTCAATAAGCAATTTTAGAAATTTTTGGATGTATTCAAAAAGCTGCACATTAATATAACTTTCGTCAAAGCTTTAACTTAGATACCCAGCTACGCCAAGTTCATGAAAGTTATTCTATCAAACAAGATAAAACTGGAGGGTTAGGAGACGGTCATGCTTATTGAAGAATGCATCGCAGTTCTCCAACATAAGTTACCACCACAGTTAAAAGATCTAAAGAGCTTTACTATTCCTTGCAACATTGTAACTTTTATATAGATAAAGCATTATGTTATTTAAGAGCTAGTATTAATTTAATGTCCTTATCTCTTTTTAAGAAACTAGGTTTGGGGGAAGCAAAAGCTCCTACAATTTCACTACAGTTGCCTAACAAGTCGATCAAGCATCATCGAGGCATTTGTGAAGACATTTTGGTGAAAGTTGATAAGTTTATTTTCCCAGCAAACTTCATTATCCTAGATATGGAAGATGATAGGGATGCCCCGCTCATTTTGGATAGCCCATTTTTTGCTACAGGAAGAGTTTTGATTGATGTGCAAAATGATGAATTGATATTGAGGTTAGATAATGAGAAAGTGAAAATAAACGTGTTCAGAGCTTTCAAATTTCAAAACGAACCAGATTCTTACATGTAGATTGATGTAATCAAGGAAGCATAACAAAGACATTCAGACATGATCAGCCTCAGGACCTTCTTGAGGCTTATTTGGTCCATTGTCGGGATTTTCCATCAAAAAAAGAGGAAGTAGAAGAATGTACACATTATTTAGCAGCTATACCACCACTCTTCAAGGAACCATGTTTGGAGCTCGGTAAAGGTCCCACAAAACCTTTACCATTTATATAGCAAGCTCCAACCCTTGAACTCAAACAACTGGCCACTCACATTCGATATGCATATTTGGGAGAAAATAATTCACTTTCGATAATTATCTCGAATACTCTTACAAAATCAGAAAAAGATTAGTTGCTGAGAGTGCTTCAGAATCACAAGGTGGCAATAGGGTGGACTATCTCGGATATAAAAGGGATCAATCTTTCTCTTTGCATGTACAAATACTGATGGAAGAAGATTACAAAGCTTCAGTTGAGCATTGGCGCAGATTAAATTCGACTATGTAGGAGGCGATAAGAAAAGAGGTATTAAATCTTTTGGATACATGGATTACTTACCCCCATATCAGACAGCCATTGGGTTAGTCCAATACAAGTCGTGTCGAAAAAGGGGAAAATACTGTGGTTTCAAATAAAAATAACGAGCTCATTCCTACGTACATAATCATAGGATGGAGAGTTTGCATTGATTATCGCAAACTTAACAACACCACGAGGAAATATCAATTTTCCCTTCATTTCATTAATCAAATGTTCGGGAGTGCGGCTATATATGCTTACTACTATTTTCTAATTGGTTATTCGGGGTACAACTAGAACCCTATAGCACCGGATAATCAGGAAAAGACTACCTTCATGTGGATCTATGGCACTTAAACATTTGGAGAAAGTGTTGCAGCGGTGTGAGGACACCAATATTGTGCTAAACTGGGAAAAATGTCATTTCATGGTTCAGAAAGGGATTGTCTTGGGACATTTAATATTAGGAAGGGGTATTAAGATAGACAAAGCTAAAATACAAGTTACTAGGAAACTACCACTACTGGTACCAGTGAAAGGAATTAGAAGTTTCTCGGGTCACGCTAGGTTCTACCACGGATTCATCAATGACTCTTTCAAATCCTGAAGCCATTGTGCAATTTACTGGAAAAAGGGGCTCCATTTCACTTTTTTGATGACTGTGTAACAGCATTCAACACTCTAAAGTAAAAGTTGGTGTCTGCTCCAATTTTGGCTGCTCCGGATTGGGACTATTCATTTGAGCTTATGTGTGATACCAGTGATCACGCAATTGGGGCAGTTTTGAGTCAAGGCAAGGCAAGGAAAAGATTTCATATGCCATTCACTAAGCTAGTAAGACTTTGGTGAGACTTGGATACATTATGTTACTACATAAAAGAGCTTTTGGTGATGGTGTTTGCCTTGGACAAATTCAACCCATATTTGAATGAATCAAAGGGGATTGTCTACACGGATCATGCTGCCTTGAAATATCAGATGAGGAAGAAGGATGAAAAGCCGAGACTTATTAGATGGATGCTCATGTTGCAAGAGTTTGACTTGGAGATTAAAGATAAAAAGGGGAACGAGAATTTTGCTACAGATCACCTATCTCATCTTGTATTACATGAGCAAAACCCTACTGAGGAAATAAATAAAGTTTTCCCGAATGTGATGCTATTTCAAATCATCACTACGCCATGGTACACATATTACGTAAATTATTTGGCATGCTCCATCATCCCACAGGAATACTAGAGTCATCAGAAAAATATATTCTTCAGTGACTTGAAACACTACTTTTGAGATGATTCATTTCTTGATAGAAGAGATCCAGATCAGATTATACGTCGATGTGTGCTGGAAGTAGAGCAGCATCAAGTGTTAGAATCATGCTACTCTACACCATATAGAGGTTATTTTGCAGCAAGCAAGACAACAGCAAAGGTACTAAAATTAGGTTTTTATTGGCCTCGGTGTTCAAGGATGCACATTGTATGGTGAAAAATTGTAATAAGTGCCAAAGGACCGAAAACATCTCAAGAATGAATGAGATGCCTTTAAATAGCATTCTAGAGATTCAGATAATCGTTGTTTGGGTCACCGACTTCATGGGACCGTTCTCTTCTTCACATGGTCAACAATACATATTAATGGCAGAGGATTATGTATCTAAGTAGGTCAAAGTTGTGGCTTTACCAACTAATGACGGTCGAGTGGTAATTCAATTCTTGGAAAAGAACATTTTCACTAGATATGTCACCTCGATGGCGATTAGTGATGGTGGGAAGCATTTTTGCAATCGCCTATTGGCTCGTTATTGGATAAATATGGAGTGAAACATCGTGTCCCGACTCCATATCATTATCAAACTAGTGGGCAACTAGAAATCTACAATAGGGAGTTGAAAACGATTTTCGAGGCTACGGTCAATGCATCACATAAAGATTGGACAAAGAAACTAGACGATATACTTTGGGTATATAGAACATCATTTAAAACTCCAATTGACATGTCTCCATATAGGCTGGTATTTGGAAAGGCTTGTCATTTACGGTTGAGCTAGAGCATAAGGCATGTTTGGCTACACACTTTCTCAATTTCAATATGAGGGCAACAGAAGAAAATAGGGTTGTTCAACTTCTCGAGGAGTTTCGATTAGAATCATATGAGGATGCAAAGATTTACAAGGAAAAAACCAAGAGATGGCATGATAAACATATAAGGGAAAAGGAGTTTGAGGTTGGTCAGCAAGTGTTGATGTTCAATTCACGCCTCAAGCACTTTCCAGAAAAGCTAAAGTCTAGGTGGTCGAGTCCTTTTACAATAGTAGTTGTGTTTCCACATGATGTTGTGGATGTGGTGTCTCAGGATCAGCAAATGAGGTCCAAAGTAAATAAACAATGGTTGAAAGCTTATTGAGGAGGTGACTACTCGAGTTAGAAAACAATCGTACCACTTCATAAAGCAGACTAACCTAAGCATCAAAGTCAAGCTATAGACTATAAACAAGTACTTATTGAGAGACAATCCAGTTCTCTTCCCTTTTATTTATTCAACTTTGAGGTATTAGATTAGAATTTTTATTACTTTAGTGTGTTAATGTAGAGTCGAAATCATTCATCTGTTCACATTAGTTTCGAATGAGTGTTTCATGAGTTTTGGGATGTTACCATTATACTTAGATGAGTGGGAGTGAAAAACACATGGATCGAGGGAAAATCGAGATTTTTATAGCACCAAACACTCAAAAGTATGCTAGTCGAAATATTAAAATCTCATGAAATTTTTAGTCGTCATACCACTTTCATGCCCTTCATGCATCATTTGGAGGTATTCAAAACAACATGAAATTTGGGTAAGTTTTAGAAAAAAAAATTAAAATTTGGGGCATGCCTAATGGAGCAAGGGAAATCCCCTGCTGACCACTAGTGTGCGTGCCCCCGCCTACAAGCGAGGTGAGAGTCGTCTGGTAGAATTGGCTTGCCTGACGTGAGGCATGTGCCTCATCCACCACTAGATGCACACCTCAGAACTAGGAGAGGAGTTTTAAAACTCCTCAACCCGATTTTACGCACCATTTTTCCCCTTCACACGCCCACATTCATTCTCTCTCTCTTTCCCCTCCCCCCAGCCTATGAAATATCTCCATAAATTCCTATTGGCTCTTCAATTTTAGGTTTCTTCCTCAATCAATCTATCATCTTTTATCACTTCCTACCGCGAATTATCAAGAATTCAAAGGTGAAATGGCTATACCTCTACTTAGCTTTTATTGTCATTTTTCTTACAATTCTTTTGAATTGTGCTATGCATCTTCTAGTCATGGAGGATGGGTTTAGGTAGTGCTAGTTTTTCATGATACTTTTGTGATGTTTGGGGCTTTCACACAATTCATGGGTGTTTTTGGATGTTGTTTCTTAGTCAAGCCTGCCAGTGTTTGTTAAAATGCCCATGTGAAGTGTATGTTTACATTTTTGCACCAAACTCATCCATCACACTTTTGATTATTAGATGAGCACTCTCACATATTTACACTCCTATATGTAACATTTTTTGTACAAATTTGGGTAATTTCTGCTGCCCGGCATTCAATCTTTGCATTTCAATCATTCGGCCCCTCTTTCTCCATTTCTTTTATCGGTCACTTTTCTTTCATTTTTGGACTGATGGTTTTCTCTACCTTGTGATACGATGCCGCCGAAACAACAACACGAGGCCTCTACATCTAAAGAAAAAGAAAAGGATGGCACATATGACACTACGGCATGTACACGTGTCAACGACGACAGGATGAAATCACGAGAGGCTCTTTGATCGGGTACTATATGGGAGAAAAATGTGGCCAGAGAGGCAAGTTATTCTGAGCGATTTCGATGATTATGGGATATCTACTCTTATCGACATAGCACGGTAGGCAGGGGTGATAGAAAAACCACATCGGATATATCCAACTTTGTTTCAAGAGTTCTATTCAAAATTTAACTACTAGATCGACGATCAAGAATCTGACCATGAGCGCTACATATAGATTCGGGAGAAGTGGGTAATGTTCACCTCTGAGGTGATTGATGAGTATTATGGTCTGACTTGGGACAACATCATCCTGTTACCTCTGGAACAGGATATGGACCTTGTAGTTCAGATATTCTAAGGAGGACAAGGGAAAGTAGGAGAGGAGTTTGAATAAAACAAATTGACTCGCTCATTAATAGAGCTGATGAAATTTATCGACCACGATATTGAGCCCACCTTGCATATGTCTACTTTCAACTTTAACAAAGCAAGCCTTCTCTTTCACTTGACATGGGGTCTCAAGATTGATTTAGGGACATTCATTTACAATAAAATTGTTAAGTTTGGTTCGACACTACAAGTATGTCAGAAGATGATTTTTTCCAGCCTTATCTGTAGGATATGCTTATCATTGGGAGTACAACCATCAACCATACGTCCATAGAAAATTCGTGGCATCATATCCTTATAGGCAGGCAGGGCCATTAGCAGCAGCAACAGAGGGCATGCAGCCCCCACAACCCAACCCTATCGCAGATACCCCGCTGCTACGATAGTTACTTGCAAGATCAACTGAAACTATCTAGAGCATGTTAAGGATAGAGAAGATGCTTGAGTCCTTGGATTTGAGAGTTCGTCACATGGAGAACCGTGCCACTACTATACATGAACATATGATACTGGTGTAGGAGGATGCTTCAAGTGCGAGCAGAAGGGTCGATTTGTTTTCCAAAAAAATGGATCGATATGCCAACGGATTGATGAGCTTACTATCCAGGTTAATTGATCCTATGATATGATGAGGGATATGCAGGAGCGGATGGAAGAGAGTTATGATATGGTGAACGACATCCAGAACAAGATGGGCCAACAATCTGTTCTGTTAATAGAGATTCTTACACACCTGTCTCCTTACCCTCCTCCGTTTTCTCCTGATCGAACAGGTTTTGGGGCTTACATATCTTTTTTTACCACTGCTACTGTCAAATTGACCAGAGGAGTACCTACATTCCCTCTTTTCTCTACTTTTTACTTTTCATAGTCATATTTTTGTACATTGCGGGCAATGTACATGTTAGGTTTGGGGATCGTTGAATCCATTATATGATCATTGATTGTTGTATATAGTTTACTGCGTTTGCATGATTGTCGTGTATTTTTAATTAAAAAATTCTTTTAATCTTTTTAGTTTTTTTTGTGTCTGTTTGGGATGGATGGCCTTGTAGGGAATGATGATATATATTAGAATTATGTTTTAGACTAAAAAAATGTGGAGATATTACATGTTGAGTTGGTTCATACTTGTTGATGTGAAACTTGGTCTTTATTTCGCACTATACTCATGTTTCACATTTTGAGTTAATGAATTGGTTCAAATTTGGAGAGAAGTTGAACATAGTTATTAAATCCAGAAAAGAGTCATGATCATATACTTTCATACACTACTTATATGATAGTTTGGAGATGGTTAAACTAGTATTGGGAGACATTGAATTGAATCGGGATTCCATACACAAAATTATTGTGTGGATTAACCATCAAGATGAGATTATGGAAAAATCCTAGGTCAGAGGTCAGTTTTTAGAATAAGTGTTTAGTAAGGGCATTGCACTAATCTTGACAAATGAAATGGCTTAATGAAGAAACTTCTCTTCGAAACATTTTTTTACTCGAGTAATTAAGCCTGCGAGGGTTTTTGAAACTTGATTCCCTATGGTCATCTGACTTGGAATTCATCAGCCGAAAGCTCGTTACAGGGGTGACTTAGTCGCTTAATAGAGGAATTCATAAAAAAAATACACACAAAATACCAAGATTAAGCCCCCAAACACTTATTCTAGAGAATTAGACTTTTGATAGAAGATTATTAGCTTAGTTAATTCTTGGAGGCCGGAGCAAACAAATATATGAGAATCCTTATTCGTTGAAATGTTAACTCATACCGGTAAAACCTATCCGTACTCGAGAAGGTGAAGATCAGAATTCAGCTAAACTTCAACTTAGGAGCACACCTCGGGATAATAGAGTAAAAATAACAGGTTTGGGAATATGTATCTCTCGAGTGGAGTAACGAAATATTAGAATATTGAGGGTTGGAATTTGGATCAATCACGAGCTTGATTTGTTGGCATGAGTATACACACACATGTCAAGTTCTACATAGAATATGTGAAGATTTATTTGAATTATGTAATATTAAAGTTAATTTCTATATTAACACAAAAATTCCAATCCTGAGACATGACATGATATCTCACCCATTTGTTGAATGAGGCAACATTTTTGTTTGAGGACAAACAAATGTTTATGTTTGAGGGGGAGTTTGATTAGTTTATTTCATACACTTATTTAGACCATCAAAATATGGACATTTGTTTAAATTTGGATTCAAATATGGCTGAATTTGTAGTTTATTGCGTGTTTTAAGTTTACATCAATGAATATAATGAAACTAGAGAAAAAGAACAAGAAACAGGTTAACTGAAGCATAAAGAAAGGTTGGAGATTAAAATGTAAATAATTAAAAGTTAACTTGGAGCAAGAACTAAAAAGTCGAGAATGCAAAGACCCAATTGGACAAGAAAAGAAGCGAAGGATTGGAGAGAATTGAAGAAGGAAGAAAGAAAAGCTCGAGGAAAGTTCAGAGGCGAAGCTACAATTTGGCCTCAAAAAGAGCACCAAGGCGCGCGCCTTCTCCTACATGCGAGGCGGGTGTCCCAGACCAAGGCAGCCTCAGGCGAGGCTGCCTAAAACCCTCAGGTGTGCACCCTAGGTTACACTAGGTACGCACCTCACAATTAAACGAGAAAAAATCCTAGTTTCCTTATTTCGTTTTGGTAATAATTTAAGGCAATCTTTTTTACATCTTATAAGGAAAAATTTGGTGAATTTTGGGGGAGAGCTAAATTTTGAGGAAAAAAGAGATAACACTATTCGTAATGTTGGAAAACTCACAGCAGGTAGAACACTATTTATGGAACACATGAACATTAAATATTAAGAATAGTATTTATGAAGTGTGCGGTCGTGTGCCATAATCATAAATTTCAATGCATGTTTATCATATGAATGCAGACTAGAAATATGATCATCTCATGATAAACATAAGTTTATTATATCTTGGAAAATAATAGTAAATAAAAGTAGAGTTATCGAACGTTACAATTGCATAAATTGAATTAACTATCACAAGTTGAGGATTGAAATTAAGTATTGATCACTGGAGTCGGAAATCCAATATATTTGTTACATTTAATTTAAACCAGTGTTTATTACTTTCGTAGTTATAAAACATAGTTAGATACAAACCAATGATATTTTATTACAATCACGAATTTAAATATATCAGATGCATTAGAATTAAGTCTTATTCCATGTGGGACAATAACTCTATCATCGCGATTATTACTTCTACAACGAACCCGTACGCTTGTAGGATTTTAACATAACAGCGGTTATATGTTAAGTAAATTGCATTTTGTTGAGAATGCGATTAATAAGTTCAAACACTTGAACGTTAAAGAGGCTAACACTATATTTGATCCGATTTTTGAAATTTGTTAAGAATGATAGAAGAGTTATAGCACAATTTGAGTATGCAAGTGCTATCGGGAGTCTAATGTATACTACGAAATGTACAATACCCGACATAGCATTTACAATTAGTATCGATTTACTAGCAATCCAAGTAAAGAACATTGGAAGGCTATTGAAGGTTTATTGGTTATTTGAAGAAAATCAAGGATCCATGTCTCCAATATTTCAAGGTTCTGGCAATTCTAGAAGGATTTATCGATGCTAGTTGAATATCTAGCAGTGTTTTAAAAGGCGTGATGCGTAACGATGCGTGGAGGCTAAGCTAAGGGCTAGGCAATGCATTGGTGTAAAAAAGTATAAAAATGTTTTTTCTTATTTTAATTTTTAATCAATCAAAAAATCATTTAATAACTAAAAATAATACGTACCAAACATCTAAAAAAGATTTATAGGAACTTTATACATTTTTTAAAAAGTTTCCAATAAAAAGATAAGTTTCAAATGTAAATCAATCTTTAAATTTTAATTTAAAATAACTGTAAAAAATTTAAAATAAAAAAATAAAAGATAATAATACATATATAATCGCGCCTAGACACACATTAGCAGTCAACAATTGAGCGCTAAATAAGGCACCAAGCCACTTCGCTTGGCATGCGCCTAGTAGCTGCCTAGACATCCTTTTAGAACACTGATATCTAGTGTTGGTGAGAATAAATCAACATCAGGTGGGATATTTACCCTTAGAGGAGGTGCGGTCTTTTAAAAATCCAAGAAAAAAACATGTATTACTCACTCAACTATGTAATCAGAATCTTTGGCATGGCCAAAATCAGAAAAAAAGCTGAGTTGCTTAGGATTTAATCTATGAAATTCCATTCGGAGAAATTAATAATTCTTCCATATCTATGTTGTGTGATAGTCAAGCCACTTTAGCTAGAGTATACAATAAAGTGTATAATGGTAAGTCCAAGTTTCACGGGGTACCTTTCTTCTTGACA
>CAIGRP010079244.1:0-54659 GCA_903798385.1 Fraxinus cuspidata
TTCGGTTAAGGTCAAGATAGTGAAATTGAACTAAATCAATCCCTTGAGACGATATTCGAAATTCTAGATTCTACTTTGTTACTTGTTACGAACCGTACACTTGCAGTAGTTTTATTTGAGATATATTTTCGAGAACAAGTTTTTGGCACCGCTGCAGGAGATTGAGTATTAGTTTAATTATCTACTTTGACACTAATTCGAACATATCTTTAATTTTTATTTTACGTATTTTTTATTTAGTCTTTCTACTTGGGGTTGATCTAAGTGCTACTGTTGCCATTCCTTCAGGTCTTGTTTTGGAAATTGAACGAACCTTTCATTGTAGGCAAAGGGAAACTAAAGCAGCACAATAGGAAGATCAAGAACAAATACCAATGGCTAATCAACAAATTGACCCAACAAGGAATCTTGAAGTTCCAGCCAATGTAAAGGAAAAAGATGACGGGAACACTTTTACTTGGGAATTTATTATCACCGTTCGTTGTTCAAAGTCGATCCAGTATTGTGTACCCCCATTCGAACAGCCAAACTTTCAGCTGAAAATTAATGTCATCCAAGTCTTCCAAAATGGGCATCAGTTCTACGGTTGGCTAATGAGAATCCACGTACACATATATCCCTTTTCTTGGATATGTGTCAACACTTCAGATACCAAGGAATTAGTCTTCTACGATACAGGCTGAGGTTGTTCCTACACACTCTACGGGATAAGGCACTCAGATGGTTGGATTCACTTCCTGTGGTGAGCGTAACTACTTGGAACAATCTGGCTCACAAATTCTACACGAAACTTTTCCCACCAGCCAAAGTAGCAAGATTGAGGCACGAAATATCAATATTCGGTTAGAGTGAATCTGAGTCATTTGATGAGGCTTGGAATATGTTTAAAAACATGCTTCAGAAATTTCCTCAACATTGGTTCGACAGAAAGACGCAGATCAGATTTTTCTATACAGGATTGCTTCTTCCCTTTAGGAGCATGGTGGATTCATCGTCAAATGGTTCCATAATCACAAGAACTATTGATGGAGCATGGGAATTGTTTGAGAGAATAGTTAACACTTTAGCTATTTGGTCTTCTGAGCGTGTGGGTATAAAAAATCAGACAGAGTCTACAAGGTCGACACTTACTCAGCCCTATCTGCTAAAATTGAATCCTTATTTCACAAAGTAGAGAGTATATCACAACCTACAAGTTCAACACAAGCAAGAAAGCCGAATTGTGAAGAGTGTGGGGGCGGAACATATCACAGTTGAGTGTCCAATTCTTTCACAGGGAATGGAGCAAGTGGAATACACGTAATGGGGTCAACATTAGCAAAATAACCCACATTCTGACACTTAGGTGGCTAAATCATCCAAATTTCTCTTGGGGAGGAAATCAAAATTAAAATCACAACAGGTCTGAGGGGCAGTATCAGCAGGAGAAGAAACCCCAATTGGAAGAGATGTTTGCCAAATTAATCGAGAAGACTGACAAATACATGGAAACAAATAATCAATTTATGAGGAAGACTGAAAAAACTATTCACAATTAAGGGGCCGCAATTAAGAACTTGGAGATACAGGTGGGGCAATTAGCACTTTCTATGACATGAAGAGCTCCAGGTACACTGCTGAGTAACACTGAAGTAAATCCCCGAGAACATGACCAAGTCATTATTACAAGAAGCGGGGTTAGATTACTGAAATATATGTAAAGAGACCCAATGCAAATAAAGAAACAGTATCGCCTTCTAATAAAGATCATGAGGAGCAGACTCACGAACTTAGGGAAACATCTACAAAAGAGAATTTTGATATACAGCAGGCTAAAGAAACCACACCCACAAATCCATATGAACACCAAATTCCATTTCTCAAAGGTTAAAAAAGTAGAAGATGGATCAGCAGCATATGAAATTTTTGGAGGTTTTCAAGAAGCTTCACATCAATAACCCGTTGGCTGAAGCACTCACGCATATACCCAGCTACGTAAAATTTTTGAAGGATATCCTATCTAGCAAATGTAAGCTGGATGAACACAAAACGGTAATGTTGACAAAGAAATACAGTGCAAGAATTCAGAAAAAGCTTTCTCCAAAACTAAAAGATCTAGAGAGTTTATTGGAAATTTTTACTTTGATAAAGTTTTATGTGATTTAGGTGCCAGTATTAATCTAATGCCACTTTTTATTTTCAGGAAACTTGGATTGAGGGAAGCTTAACCAACCATGGTAACTCAGCAGCTAGCTGATCGATCACTTTCTCATCCACGTGGAATCGTCGAAGATGTTTTGGTAAAAGTTGGAAAGCTCATATTTGCAACATATTTCCTCATTCTGGACATGGAAGAGGAAAATGATGTGCCACTCATATTGGGTCGACCAGTTCTGGCTACAGGGTGAGCTTTGATAGATGTATAGCGAAGTCAGCTGATTCTGAGATTAGGGGAGGAACACGTTTGTTTCATTATTTTCAAGGCTATGAAATATCCCACGGAGTCAGATAGCTATTTTCAGACCGATGTGGTTGATAGTGCAATTCATGACACCTTTCAACTACAACATCCATTCGACACTTATGAAGCTTGTATCATGCATTCTCAATCTATTCACACTGACTCTACAGAGATTGAGGTCTGTGCAAGATTTTTGGAAACAAATACGTCATATGTGCGAAAAAGGAATTTTAAGGAGTTGGGAACCGGTCTACCAAACCTATTGCCATCAATTCAGCAACCACCAAAGTTAGAGCTCAAACAACTACTACCCCATCTTCGTTATGCTTACTTAGGGGAATCATCTACACTTCCGGTCATAATTTCGAACTTAATGAGCAAGATGGAGAAAGAGAAATTGCTTAGGGTACTAAGAGAAAATCAGATAGCAATTGGGTAGTCTATTGCCGATATAAAAGGGATCAGCCCTTCACTTTGCATTCACAAGATTCTCATGGAGGAAAACTTCAGATCGAGCATTGATGGGTAGTTGAGACTTAACCCAAATATGAAGGAAGTGGTTAGAGCAGAGGTGATTAAACTCTTGGATGCCGGAATAATTTATTCTATCTCAGATAGTGTTTAGGTCAGTCCAGTTCAAGTCGTACCAAAAAAAGGGAGCATTACAATGGTTGAGAATGAAAATAATGAATTGATGCCCACTAGGACTATTACGGGATGAAGAGTTTGCATTGACTACTGTAAACTCATTACTGCTACTTGGAAGGATCACTTCCCACTCCATTTCATTGATCAGATGTTGGAAAGGTTAGCTAGTCATTCACATTACTGCTTCATCGACGGTTATTCAGGATATAATCAAATTCCATTAGCACCAGATGATGAGGAGAAGACTAGTTCACTTGTCCCTAGAGAACCTTTGCCTACCGTAGGATGTTGTTCGGTCTATGCAACGCTCCTGCCACCTTTCAGTGGTGCATGATGGCCATCTTCTCTGACATAGTGAAAAAATTCATAGAGATCTTCATAGATGACTTCTCTATGTTCGGTTCGTCCTTTGATGAATCTTTAGGGCATCTGAGCTTGGTCCTACAGCAATGTAAGGAGACAAACTTGGTATTAACCTGGGAGAAATGTCATTTTATGGTACAAGAGGGTATAGTATTGGGACATCGCATTTTAGCTAAGGGGATCGAGGTTAATAAAGGAAAGATCCAGGTTATTGAGAAACTACCTCCGACTACAGTAGTTAAGGGAGTTCCCAGTTTTCTTAGGCATGTCGGATTCTATCTACGCTTCATCAAAGATGTTACACAGATTACAAAGCCCCTTTGCAATTTACTAGTCAAGGATGTGCCTTTCGAATTCTTTGCAGAATGCTTAGTCGCTTTCAACACTTTAAGGGAGAAGCTTATTTCAGCACCGGTTATCATAGCACCAGATTGGAGTTTGCCGTTTGAACTAATGTGCGATGCCAATGATTACGCAGTAGGGACAGTGTTGGGGTAGGAAGTAGGAAATTGTTTTCATGTAATCTACTACGCGAGCAAAACATTGAATGATGCACAACTCAACTACGCTAATACCAAGAAAGAACTCTTGGCTATAGTCTATGCCTTTAATAAATTTCGATCCTATCTTGTTGGATCAAATATCATAGTCTATACCGATCATGCAACGTTGAAAAATTTGATGACAAAGAAGGATGCCAATCTGAGATTGATTTGTTGGGTTCTACTACTGCAAGAGTTTGATTTGGAAATTAGGGATAAAAAGGAAAGTTAAAACATGGTGGCCGATCACTTATCTTGACTGGAACAGGGAACTCAAGTCGAGTCAGTGGAAATTAACGGGTTTTTCTAGACAAGCAAATATTTAGTGCGAAGGATACACCTTGGTAAGCTAACATCGTAAACTATTGGGTCAAATCCATTCCTCCACTAGATTACTCAAGTCATCAGTGGAAGAAATTTTTCCCTAAGCTAAAATATTACTTTTTGGAAGATCTTATTCTCTACCGTCGATGAGCTAATCAGATTATCTAGCGATGTATTCTAGAGAAAGAAATACCGCACATACTTGAACACTGTCATTCGTCTGCTTATGTGGGGGCATTTTTGGGCATCTAAAATAGAAGTAAAAAGTCTACAATATGGGTTTTATTGGCCATCAATATTCCGGGATACTTTTGAATTTGTGAAGAGGTATGATCGGTGTCAACACACGGGTAATATTTCGAGAAGGAATGAGATGCCTTTAAATAGCATCCTTGAGATGGAACTTTTTGATATATGGGGAATTGATTTCATGGGACCTTTTCCACTATCATTTTCAAATCAATACATACTGGTTGCTATTGATTACATCTCCAAATGGGTAGAAGCAGTAGCATTGCTAACCAACGATGATAAAGTGGTGATTGGATTTTTAAAGAAGTATATTTTCACTTGTTAGGTACTCATCGGACTATAATTAGTGATGGGGGTGAGCACTTTTGCAATAGTCATTTCGAGTCATTATTGGCTAAATATGATGTCCGCCATTGTGTAGCAACTCCATGTCATCCTCAAACCAGCGACGAAGTTAAAATCTCTAACAGGGAATTGAAAAAGATACTAGAGGTAACAGTAAGATCTTCTAGGAAAGATTGGTCTAAGAAGCTTGACGATGTACTATGACTTACAGGACGGCATTCAAAACACATATAAGCACGTCTCCATACCGGTTGGTTTTTTGGAAAGTATGTTATTTTCCAGTTGAGTTGGAACACCGAGCATACTGGGCAATCAAGAATTTAAACTTTGATGTGAAGGCAGCAGGTAAAAAGTAGTTGCTTCAACTCAATGAATTAGATGAATTCCGATTGGAAGCATATGAAAATACAAAACTCTATAAGGAGCATACCAAGAGGTGGCACGATATGCATATTCAAATGCGAGAGTTTCGAATGGGGCAAAAAGTACTGTTGTATAATTCTATACTCAAGCTCTTTCTAGAAAAATTGATGTCAAGGTAGTCAGGTCCTTACACTATTACAAATGTACTTCCATACGGGGCTGTTGAGATCCACCATGAAAGAAAGGGGAACTTCACAATTAATGGACAGCAGCTGAAACACTATTGGAACAGTGACTTCTCATAGGAAAAATACACTGTTCACATCAACACACAAGAATAAATAAACCACGGTACAATCAAGCTATAGATTATAAACTAGCACTTGTTGGGAGGCAACCCAACATATTCTTCCCTTTTATTTATTCCGTTTTATGCATTTGATTAGGAGTTTTTCATGTTTTTGAAATTTTTAAGCATATTATGTTGTTCGTCGTCCCTAGAGATCACTAAGAGTCTATACATGACCCCGTTTAGTTTTAAATGTGTTGTAAATGAGTTTGGGAGTGTTGGAATGGTGTATCGTTGATTCGGTGCGAAAGTCACGCATTTCAAGGTAAAACGATCAAAATTGTGCTTTTCAGAATCAACATGTGTTTTCAAGTGTAAAAATGTTTTTTCAAACCAAGTTTTTGGCATCCATGCACACCCAGTGGTTTAAAATGTGATTTGACAAGTTAAGGGGCATTGGAATGCCGTGTTGCATTGAGGGTTGAAAACTGTGTTTTTCATGCAAATAAACCAAAACCGAGTTTTCAAGGAGTCAAGTATATTTCAAAGTTTATTCACATTGTATGTACCCGCTACATTCATTTAAACTTGGTTGGCATGAAAATCAAGGCAATGGGGGCCGCCTGATGGTCGAAAAGGAAAATTATCAGAAAAACTAGTAAATGGGCAAACCTAGTCGTCTATGCGACTGCATAAACCAACCAGGCTTGCGGTCACAAGCAGCAAGTAATGTTGTTCCATGTGGCCACTGCATGAAACAAAAATATCCCAACCCGTTTTCTTTAAACACACATCACTCACGCACACCGCCACCACATCAACACACACCGCACTACCTCACATACACCACCCCCACATCAACACAAACCACACTCACTCATGCACCCAACACACTCACAAATCATACCTCACATCTCCTTTGTCTCACCAACTCTTCCAATTAAAAAAAAATTCTTTGCCCTAAGTTTTGCATTTTTTCCCTTTCATTTGTGCTTATGTGAATACTTAATTGAGGAGATGGGCATTAGGTAGATGATGGTTTATATATTATTGAGTTGTATTGGAAAAAAAAATTCTCTTGGGATATGACCAAGGGATTGAGAAATCCTTGAACCAAAACCTTGCTTCCAACATGTTCAATGAAATGCTTAAGTCACATTTTGTGTGGAATTAGGGTTCATTTTTAATTTGACATGTCGATATGCATTTTCAATTGCTTTTTGTGTTAATGTTCCTTGCCAAATATCTTTGCACACACCAAGAGACATAGGCATACCATGGCTAGGCACACAGCACCTCATGTCCCTTACTTCGTCCCTCGATTTTCTAACCCATATAAAGTCCGTTTGATCTCAATTCTGGATATTTCTTAGACTAATATACCCTCTTTCATATGCCCAGAGATTGTTCGGGAAATTTTTCATTTTTTCTCGATGATGTCCGGAGGTGAATTTGCTTAGTCGAACATGGTTTTACATGCAACAATTTTCCTCTTTTTGCAATGCTATGAGGTTTTTGAACTACATTTTGACATTTTTTATATCATATCCATCCTTCATGCTATATTTGTCGAGCATGACATCGTTACCTCGTTTATACTTTGTCTGGTCATTTATATGACACATTTGACTACACACGTGGCATGCCTACTTTGACATACGTTTAAGGATTTGGTGATCCTATTCTGATATCATCTTCAAGCACATTCGCATTAATTTTTGCACTACATATGACTTACATGTTTCCATTTTCTTTGTGTTGTAGAATGCCTCCTAAATGCATTTCTAAGTGAAAGAAAAATGTTGGCTCTACTTCGAGCATGACCCATACAAAGACACCTACGGGGGTGTAAGGCGATCTCTGAACAGTGAGTTTCATGTAAAATATTCAGACATCATCTCCCATTTGGCAATAAACCCCGAGCGACCGGTTAAGCTTGATGGTTTTTCAGGTTTTGAATTAATCACCTTGATTCAGAACTATGGCTAGGAAAAATTGGTAAAGAGACTGTACCCTATTTATGAAAGTCTAGCCCGACCTGAGAATTCTATGCCAACTTTAACAGTAAGATTGACACACTCGGATTAGAGTATCAGCACCAGACATGGGTGAGGGACAAATGGATTATGTTTTCACCCGAGGTAATCCATGATTATTATCGGCAGACTTGGAGCAATGTGGTTCCAATCACGGGTGACTTCCATTGGAATGAAGTGGCTGAGGTGTTGCTCGGGCGTGAGAATACATTACTACTACCAACTGCTGAATGGCATTAAATTGAGCTCACGCCATCTATTGCTATCTTATGGCTCTTCATCTGCCACAACATTAAGCCAACTTCACATTGTACCACATTTTCGAATCCCAAAGTCGATTTTCTCTATCATCTGGTTAGGGGACAAAAGATTGATCTAGCCACGTTTATCTATGAACAGATACACGCACTGGGAGTTTGGGATGACCGCTGTAGTTCTTTGATCTTTCTGAGTTTGATTAGTGGCATCTGCAAGATTTTGGGCATCCATATCCCATCAGGAGAACTTTTTGAGAAACTAAGTCCATTCATCAAGCGCAGCACATTAGAGGCGTAGAAGAGGGGTAGGGTGAATAATAGAGAGAAGTTAGCCATAGAGCAGCAACGACAACAATAGGCTGTAAAGGGCATGAGGCTGCTGTTATCGAGATGCCTCAAGCACCATCACCAGAGCCGGACGTCGACACATAGCTGTTAAGACAGATGTTTGCTACCATGATTGGCTCCAGTCGGGACATTCAGAGTCTTCAGCAGGCCTTTGCAGCCATAAGCACTGACATGCAGATGATGTAGAACAACTTGTAGAGATCTGAGACCTTTGCCTCTAATGCAAGTAGGGAATCCCTAACCGCTCGGAGGAAAATTGAGATGATGAATGGGCGATTGAGCATGTATATTGGTCGAGTGGACGTGATACAGTTGTGGGCTAATGAGACATAGGATCGGCTGGGCAGAAGTGCGATAGTAGACTATTGTCCTTCGGGGTCTTCAGGCTGAGATATCTCAGCAATCCGAGATAATGTACCAGATTTTGGCACAATTACCTCTACCACCTGGAGACAACATTTCGGGTCCCAGGTTTTCACAACTACCTCCATATTGATCAGGGGAGTGCCGTTACCCTCTTTTTGTGCTTCTAAATTATTATTATTGTTGTTATTGTTGTTGTTGTTGTTGTTGTTGTTGTTGTTGTCGTCTCTCAAGTATGCATGCTTAAGTTTACTTTCTACTATAGTTCAACATTGAGGACAATGTTATGTTTCAGTTAGGGGGGTAGCATAGTTTTCATATTTTTCTGTTGCACCAATTATATTTCATCAATAGCTATGTTTACTACTTCCTGTGTTATTGTCGAATGAAAAAAAAAATTATTTAGCTACTTGCAACTTTTAAATGTTTAATTTCTAGCATTAGATTAGAGTCTTGTATACTTGTGTGGATTTGATAGCCTTGCCGGCAATGATGTGGATATTGGAATAGAATGTACTAGGAATTGTGGATATGGTGCATAATTAGATTGACCAATACCTGTTTATGTAAAACTTAAAATAATCTGCGCACGACACTCATGACACTCATGTATTACACATTAAGTTGATGATTGGGTTCATTAAATAGAAAAGAGTCAAATATAGTAAATAAACCCAAATAACCTATTCTGTGCTCAACTATGGTCCATTTTTAGAATAGTTTAGAGGTGGTTGAGCTGTTACAAGGGAATATTGAGATGAGTAGGGCTCCGTGCATTTAATTCTCTTGTGTGGATTACCTTTAACCAATGAGATGAAGACGACGTGAAAGTCTTAAATTAGGGGGTTGTTTTAGAGGTCGAATGTCTAAAAGATAAGGGGTATAACACTAGTCTATGTGTGATTAAAAAGAATAAATAAATATCTTCTCGAGCCTGTATAACTCAAGTGAATAAGCCTACAAAGGTTTAAAACTTAATGCCCTATGGTCATCTGACTTGGGAGTTATCGGCCTAAAACTCGCTACAGGAAATGAGAAAATGTTTCAAAAAAAAAAATAGAGAAATAAAGGAAAAAAATACCAAATACATTGAGTAAGCACCAAGACATTCGGTTGGTGAGACTACACCTTTAATCCGAGGCAAGTAGCTTAGTTTAATCTTAAAGGTTGAAGTAAAAAATAAAAATAAAAGGGAGAGTCTCTACTTGTTGAAGTGTGAACTTGTGATAGTACAATCCATCCAAACTAAGAGAGGGTAAGGAGTAGATGTAAATGAGATCAACTTTAGAACATACCCCGGGGAAAAATAGAGTGAAAAGAATAATTTTGGGGAGGGGGGGTGTGTATCTCTCGAGCAAAGAAAGAAAATATGTGACTACTATAGGTTGGGAATGAACCAATCATGAGTTTAATATGTTTGCATGAGTTCACACACACACGTTGAGTTTTACATTCAACAGGTAAATGTTGATTTAAAATTGTGTACGATTGAAACTGTTTTGTATGATGATTAATGAATACCAATCCAGAAACACGACATATTATCAAGCCATGTTTTGTACGGAATTAAGCCACTACTTTGTTTGAGGACAAACAATAGTTTAAGTTGAGGGATTTGATAAGTGCGTTTTTCAACACTTATTTTGCCACAAAACATGAATTATTGTTGACAAAAGTGTTTGAATATGGCTTAATTTTGTGTTATTTTTTTTTGTAGTACTATATTGATGGATGCAGTCAACTCAATGAGAAAAGATGCAAAAAAGGACCAAAATGGAAGAAAACGAAAGTTCAGGGACCAAAGTGCAAATAGTTGAAAGATGACCCGAAGCTCGACTTGAGAATGTATACAAGCTAAGCCCTAATTTGATTAATACAAGGAATGTTAGAAGAAGGAGAATGGAAAAAGAGATTAAAATGAGAGAAAATAAGGTCGAGGACTAAAACGACACACAAGGAAGTTTATCTATAACATACGATCGCACAGGACCATGCAGGGAATCAAAATGCCT
Source organism: Fraxinus cuspidata (assembly GCA_903798385.1). Lineage (NCBI taxonomy): Eukaryota > Viridiplantae > Streptophyta > Magnoliopsida > Lamiales > Oleaceae > Fraxinus > Fraxinus cuspidata. The sequence continues at coordinate 10,583 of CAIGRP010079244.1, forward strand.
CATTTGAATGAACCTTGCGGTTGCATGGTAGGTGTTTGATGCGAAAATTCTAATTTCCAATTTCCTCCAAAACTCGGTTCTTCACGAAGAAAAACACAAGATTGATGGGATTTCAAGCAGAATTTTAATTCGGTAATGTCGTCTCTGAAATTATTTGTGTGTTTTATTTTTTCTCTATGTTAGGCTATATATTTCTATACTAGGAAAATGATGAACCATGTAATGTGATCTTTGAATTCCCAATTTTACAATTTTGACATTAAAACTCGTTGTTTGAATTTGAATGACTTATATACAATTAATTTTCTCCACTATTATATGCGCAAATGATTGCGTGACATATTTCATGCATTCGAGAGAACGGAAATATGGTCGACAAGGTATAAATTATCNTACAATTAATTTTCTCCACTATTATATGCGCAAATGATTGCGTGACATATTTCATGCATTCGAGAGGACGGAAATATGGTCGACAAGGTATAAATTATCGTAGGATCCGATAGGGGATAGAGATATACCCATATACCTTACGTGAATCTCTAATTGTTCACAAAAATCCATGCATTCTTATATATTTACATTCATCATAGGGATAGTCGGATTGTATATGAAAGGAAGTTTAACATTACTCGAGAGAGATTGTTGGATATAATAAGAACATTGATTCTTCAAAACTTCAACCATGTTGTCAATTTGTAGAATTTGGATTAAAAGAGATCATTACATGGGGATTCATGATCCTAGTGCGCCTTTCATTCATTAAATTTAACAACTCATTTTCAAGCATTGTTTTACATTTTAGTTCATTTAGTTGAGTCATATTCACATTCGTAAATTAGTTTAATCAAAATTTCCACCATAACATAAACGTGTTAGTTTCTTGTTTCAGTTAAGGTCGAGACAGTGAAATTGAACTAAATCAATCACTTGGGACGATATTCGAAATTCTAGATTCCATTTTATTACTTGTTACGAACCGTACACTTGCAGTAGTTTTATTGAAGATATATTTTCGTGAACACTACCAATTTAAATTTAAGTCAACAATGTATTTTAATCATATATTTTACGGATTCTACAATTTTTCAGCCGCACATTTCATCAACTTCTATTAAAATTTAATAAAAATCTGATTTTAACCTACACCAAACAGGGATTAGTCTTTGTTTTGTCTAGTTACAAAAGTTTGATTCAAACTTAACTTAAAGTCAATAATTAATTTTAATTATATATTTCCTAGGTCTCACAACTTTTCCACCTACACATTTCATCAACTTATCTAAAAATTTACAAAATTGCAACAAGTGAAATATATACATATTCTTCCTCCAACACGAACTTCTTAACCTTATCTCCCTCGCAAACTATACATTCTCAACGAATTTGACATTTCCCATTTAGAAAATTGACCTGATAGTGAGATCTTAAAATTTGTAACCCTTTGACATTTTAAAGTATCCAATAAATTAACAACCGGCAATTCTAGAGTCTAAATTTTTTTTTTTGATAGCCTATAAGGCCTTATCTTAACTAGATAACCCCAAATATATAAGTGCTTTAAATTAGGCTTCTTGCTTGTCCAAATCTCACAAGGGGTATTGATAGTTGCTTTACTTGGAAATTTATTGAGAATTTAAGTTGCAGTCTTTATTGCTTCAACCTAGAAAGATTTTGTTGCTTTGTAGGACGATTCCACATTCCTCTAAGAATTTAACAAAAGACCATGGATGTTAATCTCCTGATTCATCATATATGTCATAGTATTGACCACTATGGTAAGATCCGACTCGTTTAATTCTTTTACTGAATTGATTTTCAATATTAATCTTATAAGCCTTGAACTTGTCTAGTGATTGAGATTCCTTATGAATGAGATATATGTAGCCATAATAAGAAAAATCGTATATAAACGTAATAAATGTCTCTTGACCATTCTAAGAAGTCAAAGAGAATGACCTACATATATTCGTATGAATTCGTTCTAAGATATTCGAAATTCTATTGGCACTTATCTCTTTATATTTATTTGTTTTCCCTTAATATAATTAACACAAACATTAAAGTCCACAAATTAAGGGATCAAGCATTCCTTTTGACACAAGCTATTCATTTCTCTTTTGAGAGATGTGACATGATCGCTTGTGCCATAATGAAACAGAATTCTTATTGGTTAATTTATGTTTAATACTATTTAAATTCACATGTAAGGTTTCTTTGTAAGATACAATCATATTAAGCAAATATATGTTATCATAATTAGATAAAGAACTGGTACCACAATATTTGAATTAAGAAAAAGATTAAACTAACTATTTTCAATTGAACAAGAGTAACCAAATTTGTCCAATGTAGAAATAAAAATCAAATTTTGTCTAAAGGACGGTACCGCAAATATCTCTTTCATATTCAATGATAACCAGTCTTTAATAATAACCTAAAAGTCCATATAGTCTCAACTTTAACTGAATCTTTTATCATCAGTTGGCTTTAAGCTATTTAGGCAACCCTGCATAAACACGCTTATTTGAATAGTGACACCGAAATTTATCAACTAAGTGTGTCTATGTATTGACACTAAATTAAATAGACCAAAGTGAGAAGCATGCGTTACTTTACAAGCCAAGCGTGGTATTTAGTACAATCTCTCTTCATGTGTCTTAGTTTTTCACAAAAGTAACAGTCATATTTATCATTTTCAGGCTTTTGCCGTTTATTTTGAATTGGATGCAACTTTTTTATTCTTTATAACTTGTCCTTAGAGGTACTTGCCAAGTGAGTAATATCCATTTTATCTTACTTTAGCCTTTCTTCTTTTTGCACACAATATAAAATGATCTCATCAAAAGTCCTCTTCTCATTTTGACAGTTGTAACTGACCTTAAATTAATCGAATTATGCAAGAATAGAAATCAAAACAAAATGCACAAGCAAGTCATTAGACATGTCAAGCTTTAATGCTTTTAGTTTTGAAGCAAGATGAGAGATATCCATGATGTACTCCCTTATTATTTCTTTAGCTTTATACTTTAGTGAAACTAAGTTCACTAAAAGCATGCTAGTTTTGGGCTTATTGCCTTCTGTAGAGCATTTTTCAATTTCGTCAAGAGGCTCCTTGATAGTAGTTAACTTAACGCCCCAGAATGTCCCTAAATTTTCATGTTTCACGATCATAAGACTTATGCGATTTAAATGATCCCACTTATCTAAATCCTATTTTTAATTAGCGGAACTCTTATCCATAAGAGTAGTAAATTGTTCAATTCTTAACTCAAGGTCAAGATCCATGTTGCTAAGAACAATACAAATGCTCTGTCTCCAACCCTTAAACTTTGGTTCAAGCATAGGAGTTGCATTGATATTGACAGACATTGCAAAAGTTAATGGATTAACTTAATGGAGATCTTAAACATAATTAATATGTTCACATGAGAATCCATATTGGGCAATCGATAATTTCAAATAATAGTGTGCCCCATGACAAGAGATCGAGCACAACATTGATATTTAGTTTTTAGATAGAATTATCAACTTGTAAGTTGTACTCTTGGTGTAGTAAATAAATATTGACAATAATCCGGTCAAACATCAAATCTATCTTTGAATGGACACAATGTTCACATAATGGAAAACTTTACAATTGTCATATATTTGTTACCACATGTGTGCAAATAATTTAGCTAAATATTGACCTTCTTTTAGGTTGGTAAATATTTGCATGAATTATGTACAAACAACTTTCCTAATATTCCAAATAAATTAATTTAGGAAAGAGAGATTACTTAATATGTTGTTTCAATTAATCTATTTTAGAAATTTAGTAATCCGAAATAAACTTTAGTACTAAGATTTGAAATTTTATTGCCCCCTTAATCTTTTAAATTTTATTTTTCTTTCTTTTGTTTTTACAACAAAAAAAATAAAAAAAATAAAAAATAAAAATTCAGATAGAAAATGGGAGCTGCAGCTCTGGATTAAAGCTGCATGCTACGCCCAACAGTAGCCGGGCATCGCGACGCCTCGAGTTGGGTGCTGCCACGCTTGATTTTATCGAGGCGTGTCGCCACGACGATCCTGATTTTTCGTAAAAATTCTCAAAGATCAATTTTTTTTTTTTTTTTTGAAATTTAGGGTTTGAAATTCATATCCCAAAATTTTATAAAATCAAAGTATGGATTTCTATCGAAAAATATTATTTAAGTCTCAATGGTTTAACATGAATTGATTCTTTATTAATGAATCTTGATTCCAGATTATGAAACTTGAAGATTGATTTTTTTTTATTTTTGAGTTCTTGATCTTAATTTTGGCTTTTTACTCTATAATCTTGATTGTTTTGTTTTTCAATCTAATTGATGTAATTCTTCTTCTTAATTCTTGATTGTGAGTTTTGGATCTTCCTCTTCAATATATTTTTCTTGTATTCTTATATTGATTGAAGGACACGAAGAATGAGAAGTTACATATAAATTGGGGGACCATAATCTTATGTATATGCCCCATTGTCAAATACAACACTAATCGATCTGGTCTTTACACATATAATTCAGCTCACACTTTATTTATATGCCATAAGCCTAACAATTTAATTCTTTATTAGATCATTTTAACTCGGCTCAGCTTTAACTTAATCTTATACACAATTAATTACATATGTAGGCCCATATAACAAATTAATAAACCCAACAAGCAACCCTTTTCAAAAAATTTATCTCCATGGTGAACTTCAAATGTGAAATATTTTGTATTTTCACTTGTATGAACATGATAATGGATGTTAACTATAACTCAAGTGTGCATATAAGTCAGTTTTATGCACAAAGGTGCAAGTACAATTATATCAATCAAAATAGAATGATTAATTAAACTCTACAATCATTTAAACCAAATAATCATTTACCCCAAAATAGCATAACCATACATGAAAAATTACAAGAGAGGCCAAATCATCTTTTCAAATCATTCCATAAACGAGATAATGTTAAATGTTTATGCTAGATAATGGAAAGATATAAGATTAAATATGTGAAAGGATAAATCCCACATCGAATTAATGTTACAATATAGACCAACTTATAAAGATTTTGGATACTCCTCTTAATGAGGTTGACTTTTTAAGATGGAATCCAAATCTTAACATGGTATTAGAGCCCATTAAATTTTAACGAGTAATTTAATTCGATTAAGACTCAAAAGGCTAGAGTGATATTCAAGCATCCAGATAACGAAGAGAATGGACGGAATCAAATGACAAAGGACGTTTTGTGCAAGTAAACATGGACATGAGAATGAAAAATACAATACGTAGAGCACAACTTAAGTAGTAATCTATAATCCATGAATAAAGATAGACATATTATTTTAAAAGGTTGCAACCATAGAATCTATTAAATCTCATTACCACGATAGAACTTATCTGTCTGAATTTTGAAGGGACAACAAATCGTTGATAATGTGCACAAGCTCTTCGAAGCATCAATCGATGAGACAAATTGAGATCAAATCCCTCTTCTTTGAAGCTCATATTATGAATATACAAAACATATAATCTTAATACGGAACCAATAATCCCTTATGAAGAGGCAAATGACAATTTTAGGATCGTCAAATGCAAAAATACACATTTCGAAATAAGTTTTCTCCAATTATAATGTTCTTTTGCAAGTCACGTTAACTGGAGATATTTTACATCGAAAATTTTATCAATTCAAACCAATATTCTTTCTCGTTAATGACTCAGAAAATTCACACTAGTTAATTAACTGCTGCACAATGATACTAGATGGTTGCTAGCTCCTAAAATATTAAATGATTGATAGAGTTTCTTTACTTGAAATAATGGTGGGAATAATAATTCAAAATAAATGATGCCCATATTTGCGCTTAATAAATTATACCTGTCTTGTCCCATGCCCTTTGTCGTTTTTTATTACTCTCCATGACTCATTTATATAAGTTGATTTTGTTTTTCACGCGAAGTAAGAAATTTTAGTTAGCCGTGTTTTATCCAAATTATTTTCAAAATACATTTTTTCTCTCTTCTTTTCAACCACATATTCTTCAATAAAACAATATTACACGCAAACTCAAAACTTTTCCTTATTTTTTAACCACACATTCTATATCAATCAAGTAGGCGCTTAATGTTATTAAAAAAATAAATTTTGTAAAGAATTTTTCTAATTTATCCTTATTTAATTATCAACGATTAGTAATAGTATTTATAAATAATGGTGGAAAATACTATGAACCACTTAAACTCTACTCCCTTTGAGAACTATATGTATATATTTAGATGATTCCAAGGAGAAGGTATTCTTTGAAGAGTAAATGGAAAAATTAGTCATAACTAGACAAATTAAATAATGGTATATTAATAAAAGAACAAAGTAAATACATTATCAATAAAGAAACATGACTATAATTTGTGACCAATTAATGAAATGGAGGGAGTACTATATGTCTTATCGTCCACGTTACCCTCTTCTCCTGAACATGAATTAATCCAAAATGGTGGTCACGCATTCAACTAAATTAACAACGTTTGCCCTTAAAAAAAAGTACACTAGGGTGGCTTATTCAACTTCTTATGCAATGCATGTGATTTTAGAGAGGCGTCACTGGCTGAAGCAGGGCAGCCTCAGGGTCCTAGACCATGTTTTTCAGATTTAAAAAAAAATAAAAAAATTCCTTAGCGATCCTTGTCCAAATTCCAAAGAACCCACCTCAAAATAGCCGATGTCCCTAAACCAAATTGTTTTAAGGAAAACCTCATAACTAAAAGATTAAGTATGATCAATATTTTATTTATGAAATAATTAATTAAAAATATGTATTTTACTAATTAAATATATTATGGTCATAATTACATATTTATGTCATAATTTATTTTTCGATCACACAATATCAAATTAATTAGTCACAAATTATTTTTCAATTACAAATCAAAAAATTTACATGTTACAAATCTCAAATATTATAGGTCACAACTTATTTCATGATCACAAATTATAAATTTTATAGATCAAAACTTATTCCACGATCAAAGTTGTGTAACCGCCCGTAGAGGTTGTTTGTGCTACAGCAGCGTGAAATTGCATTTGCGCTTTCAATGAGCGCCGCAACGCTAGAGATGCCCTGTCACTGGATGTGGTGTGTTTCCGGAGAAGAGAAAAGATTGTGTAAACTCCACTGTTTGCAACGCCGAATGCTACGGTTCGCAGTGCTGATATCAACACCAGTGCCGACTGCTGTGAGTGCTGCTGGGTCGTGATCTTCCAGTGGCGGTCTTTCGGCTCCGATGGATTGCCTGTCGTGTGAGAGAGGGGGATGAAGAGAGAGAAAATATTTTGGGTTAAATTTGAGAGGTTGGATGGAATTGGATGGGGTGAATATTTTATACAATATTAATATTAATAGTTGAATTATTATCTCATTTATGAACAAGTAAACTTAATATCTCACTTTTGAATTACAATCTTTGAAATTTCCACTTGTTTTATTACGATTTCAGCCCAAAACCAAAAACCAAACCAAATTGATTAAGGGGAAATTACGCCCACAACCCCTAAAATTAAGAAATTCGAATAATACCCTATTAACTATTTAAAATCTTTAATTACGTAATTAATACGTTCTAAACCATCAAAACCCCAAAGCCAAAATCTAAACTCCTGAGTCACGATTCCGGAAAGGATCTTACTACATGTACATCAAGACTTACATGATGTATTATATATTGCCATGTGACAATGTACCATTTGCCAGTTTGAAAAACAATCAACTTTTCCGTCTAATCTTTACCCTCCACGTCATATTATGTAATCGATGTACCCCTAAGAGAAATCATCCTCCTCATCCACAACTCCGCTCTTCCTCACCCAAAACTCCATTGTCTACACCACGATTCCACTCTGAGAACCCCTCACACACAACTCCATTGACTCATCCCAGAAAACTCCCAATTTCAGCAAAGAGTAACCTTTACCCACGCCACAACTTCGCTCCGACGAACCCTCACCCACGATTTCGTTGACTACGCAATGACTTTGCTCCAAGAAACCCTCACCCACAAATCTAAAATTATTACTTCTTCAATGAACCACAAAGCCCTAAATCAGAACTTCCAAAATCAGAAACTCCCAAATCGTAGAAACCACCACCCCTCGACTTCGACTCCAACATTCTTGTAGAGAAACCATTACCCAATTCAAACTAGGGCTCGAGAAAGTAAATATAAGGTGATGAAGAGAAAATCAACTATTGTTGAAGAAGGAACTTCAAAGAATAAGAAAAATATTTCCTCACAAGTTTATAAATCGAGGGTTAGTCAAGATTTTTCACCGTTTTAAATTTTTTCTGGCTTTTATTCTATTTTTACATTGAAATGTTTTGTTTCTTGTGAATTGTAACTTTTGTTTTTGTTTCTTTTTTTTTTTTCAAGTGCTTTAAATCTATTTTGAAATGCAAGGATTGTTCTCTTTGTATTTCAGTTTTGTATTTTGAATTGATTTTGAATTTTTTATTTTGAATGTCCATTTTGATATTGTTGAAAAAGTTGTCATTTTTTTTTGTCAATTTTTAACTTGTTTTAAAAAAACGTGTTTTTGAAAAAGGAAAAGAGAACGTGTTTTCACTATTTTGAAAAATCTAAAACAGAAAACGACTTGAAAATGGTAAAGAGAACAAGCCCTTAGACCTAGAATCAAGTTGTATTCTGTATTTTGTGATTATTAAGGTGTTGTTCTCTTTGTGTTTCAATTTTTAGTTTTGAATTTTGAATTCATTTTGAAATTTGTGTTTTGAGTGTCCATTTTGAGATTGCTAAAAACGCGTTTTTTTTTGTTATTTTGAAAAATCATTTTCAAAAATAAAAGAATGAAGTTTTGGTTTGGTTTTAACTGAAAACAAGCAAAATGGGTTTTTTGGCGTTTTCCATTTTCTTTGTAAATTTCAAACTCATTTTTAGAAATTCGTTTCTGCAAATAGGTAGGGTCTATTTTCCTTCCTATTTTCAAGCCATTTTCAGTTTTCAGTTTTCGAAAACACTGAAAATACGTTTACTTACCTATTTTCAGAAACTAAAATCCAAAAACGAGTTTAAAATTTATAAAGAAAATGGAAAAACACAAAAAAGTCGTTTTGACTGTTTTGCGTTAAAACTAAGCCAAAACTTCAATTTTTTATTTTTAAAAATAATTTTTCAAAATGAAAAAAAAAACGCGTTTTCAGCAATCTCAAAATGGACACCCAAAATACAAAAATCAAATTGAATTCAAAACTCGAAACTGAAAACTAAAACACGAAGAGAACATCCCCTAAACTTTTAGAGTGGCCTGTTTTGTGTTTTTTGAGGAATCCATTTTTTGTATTTTGTAAATAGAGCGTATGAATCCTTTTATTAAAATTGTCGTGGCCAAGTCGAGTCAGCCTGAAACCCGCCAATTCCGATAGAGTGCCTTGTCAGTTTGTAAATTGTGATCAAAAAGCATATGAACCGATCAAGAACCAATAAAAATGATCAAAATCGTTCGAACTGGCTGATTTTTAATAAAAGTCGGGGAGTCAGCCCAAACCGGCTCGACCCATTCCACAACAATTTATACAAAAATGTATGTGTCTAGAATCGATTCGAATGTGAACAAATAATTTTTTTTTATTTTATGATTGTTTGTGAAAAATGTAGTTTATGCTGTCTTGCTCTTTTCTCAGTTAGTTAGGAATCATTTGCACAATGGAGCTATTTCGATTTGTGCTATATGTTTTGTAATGAGTAAACTTATAAGGTGGCGTGTTCCTAAGATGAAATTATTTCTATGTTTTTTGATGATTAAACTTTGTGCTGTAGAATTTATAGTGCTATGTACCTATTTCGTTGATATTTTAACAAAATCTGCATATTCTGTTGGCATCTCTTGACTCGTTCACTTGCTAAAAAATCTTTTAGATTTGCAACAAAAAGAACTCTGTAGATGTCGAACTCCAACTCGTAAAGTTGGAAGTTTACCTTTCCGGTAAGCTTACATATTTCGAAATTAAAGAAAATAACCACTTGAATGCAAGTATAGTCACATTTTGACACAGTTTCATATTGTTTTGTGGTTTACATTTGTATGTACATACGTATATGATTTATGCACCTTTAACATTCCTACTCCTTAGTATAATCTCATCCAAATCTACTCGAACTTGTGAATTATCAACAAAATTCAAGTTAATATAGTAGTTAATACAAGTGAAGCATAATAATAAATGGATGACATGCAGAAAAAACTGGCAGAAGAGCGCATTACAACTACCTTTGAGTCCGATTGTGCGAAACCCCTTCACCTTTTGGAATGGTGGAAAATAATCATGTATGAAACTTGGAGTGTGTTTTACCCCATACCATCCATTTTCTCAATAAAAAGTTGTGAAATAACAAATATACCTCATATTTAAATAAAATAATAAAAAATAAAGAACTAATTGCAACTATAGTCCAAAATGTTTTTAGTACGAGTTCTAAATAAATTAGTAAAAAATTAGAAATAAAAACAAAAATAAAAAATTCATTCCCTTTCCACTACCCTCTTCCCATTGTCCCTACCGTCGCTGGCATCACCCTTCCCACCAAACACACCAACTCCTAAATGCACACATTTCATAACCTTCGTGTCCTCTTAGTGGCGCAAGGTGTTTCTGCTACTTCGTTGAACGAATGTCACTTGCAAAATGAGGTTGGGGATTATTTCCACATTGTACCTCCAGCGTGAGAATTAGTAGGTGATTTAGGAACATAGGAAAAAAAAATAGTATGCGTGTTCAAATAGCCAAAATTTTTTAAAGATCCATCTATGTCCCTCCTCAGGAGTATTTATAGGCGTCTGAAGCCATACAATTATTGGGCGGTTATCATGGCACGTGTCCCATATAGCATTTCCCACTATCCCCACATTCTGAGTGGGAAACCTCTACCTATCAAGCGCTAAGTTGCGTCCATGTTATCCATGGAACAATTCTCACCCAACTCAATGATGTTTTTATGGTCAAGTGTGATGTTGGCCTCAAAGTGGTAGACTACCTTAAATGAATGTAAACGGCCTCGTAGCGGTAGGCAACCTATGTAATTATAGAGGGCCTCACAGTGGTCGACAATCCAATTTGAACGTAAAGGGCATCATAGTAGTAAGCGACCTAGCATAAATGTGGAGGACCTCTTAGTGGTCAACAGCTAGTGTGGACGTAGAGAGCCCCGTAGTGATAGGTGGCCTAGCATGGGGTGCTCTATGTAGAGTACTAATTGAGTAGTCTTTACATTGTTGGTCATAATAGATAATTGTTGGTGCCTCTAATATCACTAGTCCCTCAACCTTTTGTCCATGCTATTGATAATGGTGGCATCTTCATTCCTCTACGTTGATGTTTTATTTATTTTTTAATCGATTCATCACATGTCGACATTTAGTATAATATAAGTGGGTCGAGAAGTTCAAGTGGCGTAGGGTAATGAAAATATTGTACAAATGACACCCCATGTGTAGGTTTGGTTTTAGGGGCAAATATTTCTTTTTAGTTGTCTTTCCTCTTACCATGTATAAAACTATCTTAACTTTTTCATCTGGTGAAAGTGAGAGTAAGGGGTCGGGCAAGTCGATCGACCTATGATTCTCGCTCGGGATTGCTGATCGACGGTCGACCGGCACTGGTCGACCGTAAATCGACGTCGACTAGGCTGGTCAAAAGTCTACCAACCTCACAGATGTTTGATCGGCTAATCGTCCATCATCCGCCCCGCTAATAGTCCCCTTCGTGGGGTCAATTGAGCCCCCATAAGTTTGATATCCCGACACTTTCGGCCAAATCACACGTTTTCCAATTGAGTTCTCCGAAAAAACATATTGGCTCAACTAAGTTCTTGAACCAAAATTTGGAAATCAGACAAGATTCGGCGGCAAGGTGGTTGTTCTTGAGATTCCAAAATACTATATCCTTTATAATTCCCCACTTAAATTGAAAAAAATCACTTAGCAAATTTGATCATGTTGACAATTATATTTATAGAGCCCTTAGGCCCAAATAAAGGCTTTACGGGTCCGAGCCCTGCGAGGTTGCCATGTATAAAGCCAATATGAACGGTGGCTTTCAATTTCCTATCCATCCCTTCTTTGTCTCAAATTTTAATGAATTTCACCTCATTGCTAGTCAAATAAACCCTAATGCGTGAAGGAAGGCGTTGTATTTCTTGTACGTTTTCCTTAGCAAGAAGATCCCACTCCCAATAGACCTCTTTAGGTGCGTTTTTTAGATGTACGAGCTAGCTCTGTATAATGCCTTTGTATTCTTCACCTCTAGACTCCACTTGCATTTTCTTAAATTTATGAATTCCAACGGTGGGTGGAAATCTCAGGTTTTTTTCCTCATTCTGAGGGTCAATTCCGTTTCAACACCAATTGGAGACATCCTCAAATTAGTCTCTTCAATATTCAAGTCAAGATTACTCCCTTCTAAGAGCACAAATCCAGCAAGTGACCGATACACCACCTCTTGTAACCCGACCTAGACACAATTTTGACTATGAGAAAAATGTTGATTGTGGGGATCGGATAACCTACTGCTAGGTCCTCTTATCCTGCCCGTACTTTTACACTTGTATATATATTTTTTTACTTGCTATTTCTTGGGCCTGATGAACTCAATTGTGTGCATGTACATATGGACTTCATTTGGACGAGATATTAAAGTGCCTGCCCGTGTTAGGGAACGATGAGAGATTTATTCCTGCTAATGGTAGGTTCTTCTATATTTTGATTTTGACTTCATATTTGTGTGCACCTTAATTTGTTGTTCTTTGAGTTTGTGGATTTTACCTTGTGTATACAGGTATGTAATTTGACTTGAAGGAAACCATGGATTCCATGCCCAAGCGCGGTCATGAAAAGAAAGAAAATTGTAGATGGAGGGACAATGTGTTATGCTACCAAGGAAACATCACAACCTTTGGATGAGCCCGTCAAAACTATCCAAACACTTGAGACTAGAGATGACTGCTCAAGTCGCATTAAGTCCAAGCGTGAGGTCTCTCCCCTTTCAGACTTTGGTGGTTTATACCCAGAGGGTAAGCTTCCTGCTATATTTCATCCTTTTTGTTTATGTCTATTCTCTCGAAACTCCTAATAGTTGTTTATCATTTTGTCTCTTTGTCTATTAGGTTGTGGCCTCACAGACTTGGCTTGTTGAGTCGATCCGCCGTCACTCATCGAAATTAAAAGCTCTCGTAAAGGAAAAGAAGAAAGAAGCTCACCACTACAAGAAGAAAGTTTTGAAGAAGTCTCTTGAAGCTTTGGAGGCTTGAGCTCGCGAGAAATAGACAAAAATTGATAACCTAAGATCTGTCATGGCCCGAGCTCTCAAAGAGGCACTGGAGCGTTATAAAGCCTCAGCAGATTATGCTAAGTATCTGGAGACGTCTGTGGAGCAGCATAAATCGTCATCAGATTATGCTAAGGCCTTGCATTCATATAGGGGAAGGTGATGGCGGCCTCATAGTGGTAGGAGGCCTAGCATAAATATAGAAGGTCTCTTAGTGGTCGACGACCCAGTGTGGACGTAGAGGGCCTCGTAGTGGTGGCGGCCTAACATGGGGTGCCTTATGAAGAGTGCTGATTGAATAGTCTTTACCTTACTGGCCATAGTAGATAATTGTTGGTGCCTCTAATATCAAAGTTGAAGATGGAAGCTTATTCTCATGTTTTTCGTATTTTGGAATTGAGAATTCATTGTTGGAATATTGACTTTTTTTTTTTTTAGATTTGATTCAATGTCAAATAGTAATAAAGAGATATTTCAAATGTTTATCTCAATTTTCTACTAATGAGCATAATATATATGAAAGGAATCTTTGATATAAAAGGGATAAAATTGATGTTCTGGATGTTGTGAATGAAAGGGATGTAATTGATGTTGTGATGGAGTAGATAATGGGGATAAAATAGATAAAGTTGATATTGAAGATGATATGATGTCGGGATGAAGAGTGTGAATGTGATACAAGATGAAGATGATAAATTTCATGTCCGGGATGAAGGGGATGAATTTGGTGTTGGAGATAAAATTAATATTTTGGCTAAATTAATGTTTCACAACTTCCTTCTGATCTAGGATTATGATGTTAATGTTCGATATGTAATTTGAAGAGCATATATTCAAATAGGTCCTTGCCAATCTCTCAATCATAAGTTTTGCCGAAAAAAATTCAAAGCAAAACAGACGATTTTGTGCTAATTGGGTTTGATGATCATCCAGCTAGAATGTATTTTAGCAGAAGATGTCGTACTTTTCTTCAATTGCTTTTTTTTTTTTGCTTCAATGGGTGATTCATTAGTTGTCGATGAGTAATCAAATTGAAAAAAGAAAAGTAGACTTAAAAGATATGTAGGAGAATCAGGTAGTGCACACCACGAAGCCCGAATTACGTATGGATCATTCAAGAATCGGAGACAAAGTATAGAGTTTAGTTTCTTCAAGGAATCACAACAAACGTGAAATGAGTATCGAATTCATTTGATTGCCTCAATTGTTTGTGTACATTAACTTATGCAACAATGGCTCTGTAACGACCCAAATTTTTAAAATTTAAATCCCTACCAAAAGTTTCTTTAAAAATTTAAACTTGATAAATAAATACTTATAAATTTATGTAAAGATGATTTACTCAAGGTAAAATTCTTAATACGTTTTATTAAATAAAAGAAAAGAGCAAAGATTTATCTACATCATATTTTATTCCTATGTATCCAAATACTCCATTTAACAATAAGTACATGGAATTTAACGAGCACGATAATTAACAGTAGGAACGCGCGCGTGCCCGTACAAGCTATAACTTACTTCTTGGATTCAGGTAACGTAAAAGTAGGTGCAAGAGTTAATGCGGTTCGGATCTCAGTTCTAAAGCACGTCATTCTAGTCGGACAATGAGAAAATGGACTTTATGTAATTCACGTTTAGTAGACAAAATAAAATGTTGATTCTACCAATATAATTTAACACAAATTGGAATTCATAACCAAATAAGTCATGTTTCAAAATCCTAAATAAAAGGCCCATATGACAATAAGACTAAAGTTAATATTGGAAATAAAAATTTAGTCTCGTTACACCGAATTTAATTTATTGAGTTCAATGAATCCGGCACATCATCAACACATCATGCCAGCCAGCCAACCAACTATCCCTTCTAACTATCATATCATACTTTAGAAATCGATAGGAGCTCATAATATATCATATATGTGGTATCAGATGATCATATCATATATTTCATTAGTATAACATTTATCAACATAAAGAAATAAAATTAAACGGTACAAATCATTTCCACCTCATAATCCTACCTCATTAGATCAAATTAAATTTTTGAAAGACAAAACCAAAATCACGTTCTAACTTTATTTTCTACCTGCTGCCATGTTTGAAAAATTATATTATATGGTGAAACAATATCTGACTTTCTTAGCTCTGGTTCTCGACTTTTTCTATGGAGAAAATTTCTTGCATTATTGGGATTATATATAGGACAAGTCTCCTACCGAAAGTGGAAGTCTAATTCACCCAAAACCTCCATCCATATCAAATAAAACAAACTGATTTAACTCAATCTCTACGGAGACGTGGTTGCCAATACTTCCACATAAGTCATAAACAAAAGTAATAAAATAATATTCAATAACAACTTATTTAAACTTCAATAACTTAAGCTTTACTTATCCGAATTAACTATTTCTCGAGTCTAATATACATGATTAAATACGAGCCGTCCAAAGAGCCAAATATTGAAATACATATCATCGCTATATCAATATCTAAATATTTAGTCCAAATAAAATTGAATTTAATACATATATTACTTTACTCCCCCAACTTTCCAAAATAATAAAAATATAACATCTAAAACAAATAATTTTATTCTATAAAATGTTCGGGCTTTACAATCTTCCTTCCTTAAAATATTTTTGTTCTCGAAAATTTACATTGGCTAATCGAAGAGTTCATGATACTTGATTTTAAACTCCTCTTCATTCTCCCAACTTGACTCGTTAAATCCATGATTTTGCCATTGAACCTTGACCAGTGAAACCTCTCTATTTCTTAGTTGGTGTAGTTTTCTATCTAAAATCATCGTCGAGACTCCATTACATGACTGTCTTTTTGTACCTCTAATGTCTGGTAACTTACCATACAATTGGGGTCATGAATAGATTTTTTGAGCATCAAAACATGGAACATGTTATGCACTACTGCAAGTTCAGGTAGTAAGGAAGGTCGATAAGCTACAATACCAATTCTTTCGAGAATTTCGAAGGTTCAGTGAACAATGGTCTCAATTTTTCATTCTTACTAAATCTCAATACACCTTCATTGGTTCTACTTTTAGAAAATTTGTCACCCACTTGAAATTTCAAATCATTTCTTCTACCATCGGCATAACATTTTCGTCAATCCTATGCTATCTTTATTTTGGCTCTAATCTTTTCAACCGTCCCAACTGAACATTCAATGGTTTCCGGACCCAAAATTTTATTCTCTCTGAACTCGTCTCAATGGATAGGGGGTCTACACTTCCTACCATAGAGAGCTTCATATTGGGCCATGCCTATAGTGGCCTGAAAGTTATTGTTGTAAGCAAACTTCACTAATGACATATCTGTTTCCCAACTACTGCAAGTTCCAAAACACATATTCTCAACACATCTCAAGTGTTTGAATAGTTCTTTCTGATTGTCCATCCGTTTGTGGATGATAAGTAGTACTAAACTTTAGTTTCATCCACATGGCTTCCTTTAAGCTTCTACTAAATTTTGATGTGAACCTCCGATCTCTATCTGAAATAATGATGACCGAAATTCCATGCAATTTGACTATCTTTCTGATATATAATTGTGCAAGCCGTTTCATGTTGAAATTTACTTTGACTGGGAGAAAATGGTACTTCATCAAAAGATTGATCACTACCCAAATATCATTTTGACCTCTTGTTGTTCTCAGAAATGTCATAAAGTACATCTATATGTGTTCCCATTTTCATTCGGGAATATCTTATGGTTTCAAAAGTCCTAATAGCCTTTGATGTTTTGTTTTGACATGTTGATAAATAATACATTTCTCCACGAACATACCAATTTGTCTTTTCATGTTTCCTCACCAAAATGTTATCTCGAAGACCTCTTCCAGTATTTCCTTTCTTATACTTTCATCCTTAGGTATACATAATCCTCCTTCAAAAGTCAGTGTTTTATCTGCAGATATTTCAAATCCTATACATTTATTTGTACCAACATTAGCCTTAATCTTCTGTAGAAATGGATCCTTATCTTGTGCTTCCTTGATTCAACCCCGAAGAGTAGGTTGAATTAGTAACGCTTTTATTCTCCCTATAGTCTGAGTTGGCAGTCTGATGACTTCCAAACTCAATTTCTTAAAGTCATTTATCAAATGTTCCTACACCTTGGGTAAAACTGTTAAATGTGATGTTGTCTTTCTGCTTAAAGCATATGCGACTACGTTAACCTTACCTAGAAGGTAAGGAGTCCTACAGTCATAATCATTTACTAACTCCAACCATATCCTCTATTTCATATTCAATTCCATCTGTGTGAAGAAATATTTAAGACTTGTGATCTATATAGATATTACACTTTCCACCATAGAGATAGTGACACCGTATTTTAAGGCGTGAACTACTGCTGCAAGCTCCAAGTCATGCATTGGATAGTTCTGTTCATATTGCTTCAATTGTCTCGAGGCATAAGCAATCACCTTTCTATCTTGCATCAGACCACAACCTAAACCCTACTTGGAGGCGTCGCTATAAATTACAAACCCATCCGAACCTTCATGTATCGTCAATACAGGAGCCGAGACTAATCTCTATTTGAGTTCCTGAAAACATTTTTTGCACTTTTTTTTTGTCCACTGAAACTTCACAGCATTCCTAATTAACCGATTTACCGGACCTCCTATTTTTGATAAACTCTTAATAAATCTCTGATAATAGCCAGCCAACCCCTAAGATATTGCGAACTTCACCCACACTAGTCGGTCTAGGCCAATTAGTTACTGCTTCCACTTTAATTGGGTCTACCTCAATTCCCTGGGCAGTAACCATGTGACCAAGAAAACATACTCGATCGAGGTAAAATTCGCACTTCATGAATTTGGCATATGATATATTCTTCCTCAAAGTTTCAAGTACTACTCGGAATTGTTCTTTATGTTACTTCTTATCTTTAGAGTACACAAGCATGTCATCAATAAATACTATGACGAACTTGTCTAAGTACTGATGGAACACTCAATTCATAGATCCATAAATACAGTTGGAGCATTGGTTAAACTAAAAGGCATTACAGTGAATTCATAATGTCAATAACGAATCTTGAAAAGCAGTTTTCTGTATATCGCTTGCCTTGACCTTCAGCTGATTATACCCCGATCTTAAGTCGATCTTAGAAAACATCGTTGCACACCTTAACTGGTCGAATAAATCTTCTATTTTTGGCCGCGAATATCTATTTTTGATAGACAGATGGTTTAATTCTCAATAGTCAATGCACATCCTCATACTTCCATCATTCTTCTCCACAAAAAGTACTAGAGCGCCCCAAAGAGATACACTTGGTCGAATGAAACCCCTATCCAGCAACTCTTCCTACATTCGATGCCATTTGGTACGGGGCCTTAACAATTGTAAATTTCACTTGCCTATCTTGTGGAATGCTTGTAGATCTTCTAGGGAATACGTCTGTAAAGTCTCGCACAATCTTAATATCATTAACGGTTGTTTCTGTATGTTTGGAACCGATGATATTAACTAAGAATTCCTATCATGACCCCTTTCTCAACATCTTTACCACTTGTAAAGTTGATACAATGCGAGAGTGAACTGAAGTGATCAGGATGAAGCCTATCGAGCCCTGAGTGTTTTGGCGTAGGTCGAAAATTATCCCATCGTGATTGATTTCGAAGAGTTCGTTCGAGGTCATGGTGGACCTCGAGATTGAGGTCATGGGGAGAGTTAGTGGTTAACACAAAAGCAAGAAGAGGAGCTCGAGCTCAAGCATTAGCTATAAAATTGACCTTGGGTGTTGACATTAGAGGTTGATTATGCTAGTCCAATAGTTGAGTCAAATTAACAATTTATTGGCGGAGCTCTTTAAATGTTAAAGAGTAATACTTGCAGGTTAAGGAGCTGATACCTATGGTGGAACCAGTGGAAGGATTGGAGGATCCTCGATAAGAGGTTGAGCTGAAGAGGATGAACTTGTTGGACAAGGGCCTGAACATGTATTAACCATGATTTTTGGTAATGCTTCCTACAAACAGCGACAATGAAGTTATAAAAAATCTGTACCTATGAATTTTTGAACTTGACGACTGAGAATGAGATCTGAAATAAAGGCGTCGAGATTTGTTCTCGTCTCCCCTCCAATACTTAAGTTAATGAAAAGAGCAAATATAAGCGTGAGACTATAAACTGAAATAGTGTAGTGTACCTATAATGAGCAATGACTTTGTATTTATAGAGCTACACAAAGCATTCTCGATACGATTAGATCATTTGAACGTCTTATCTGTTTAAGAATCCTCAGGTGTTGGTAGAGTTTTATTTATTTTTGATTAAGTAACCAATAGGGGAGAAAATGAGTAGTGCTAGGTAACGCTATATAGGGTCTCAAACCCGAGCCAAAACTTGGACGTGATGAACCCGAGGACGGCTCAACTTGTTTATGAGTCATGTCCTCGAGCTCGGGGGTGCCGTCCACTAAAATTGCTCATATCGGTTATAGGCTTTTTAATTTACCCAGATCAATTTTCTTCTACGTGTGAAACCCATACGTCGTCGATGTCCGTACACGACCAGGCGGCGGCGGCGGTCCTATCTCAGTTATTACTGGCGGCCGATGGTGCCGTGCTTGGCATTGGACTAGCTTACGTTTCTATTCGCAGCATCCTCAAATTCACCGCCTCTACATCAGCTCTCCGCAAAATAGACAACGCGCCTTCTGTTCAACCTTCCGACCTCCGTTCTCTCCTGTCCAACAGAGACAATAATAGTAACATATGGAATAGCGAAAGTAAAAATCAATCGAACGGTGACGGTGGAAAACTCATAATTGTTCGCGGCTGCGTGGAGGCGAAATTAGCGGTTGAGAGGCAAGCGATGATGCTGGGGGGTAATACTAGTAACGTTCTTGTTTCTCAGGAGTCGGGAGAGAAAGGCGTTATCTTGCAGCGAACTCAAACTGTATGGTTTTAAATCTTTTTTCTGGTTACGATTTTGTTAGGCGCGCTATAGGTTTACTAATTTTCCTTCTCTTTCTTTAGGGTTAATCTTATTTGGAGATAAACAGTAAACCCAGAAATGAATATCTTCTTTTATGACCACGAGAGATTATTGTTTGGAAGCGTCTCTTCTTATCTTTATTGTTGCTTGTCATATCAACTTAATACAGGACATTGATCTTTTCTTTTTTCGTCCTTTTCATCTTCTGAAGTGCATTTATAACGAATGGAGGGGTTTCTTTGGATTGACTGCTGACCTACGCTCTATGTTTGCAAGATCCTGGAAAGACCAAGAGACCTCAACAATAAGAACGGTAAAGTGCTATAACCATGACAATCATCTTAAATTTTAGTGCTTCACCTATTGTCTATTGATATTTGTACTTCTATATGCTTTCTCACAAATGCTGTGAAATCATAGATAATGAAAGTTAACACTTAGGGTAATATTTGAACATACGTGGAATGATACAGTCTAATATTTGATAGGGCACAGTTTCTGATCTGTACATGGTGTATTATTGTTGTTTTGAGATTTTCTTCCTTAAGTCTACATGCATTAGATCTTTGTACAAAGCAATGTCCACTGATTTACAATCAGGGATCACGAAAGCAAATCTTACTTAGTCCAATTCGTCAAAATTCTTATTTTACAATGTTCTATATAAGCTGTTCATTCCTTTTGCCACCGAATATTACGTCACATGTATTGTTATATCAACAAACTTAACTGTTTCAGCCGCTTACAGATTCTTACCTAGTTACTTTTCCATTATTTTTTGCTTTTGCTAGTCTGTCTTCGTCAAAAACTTTATAAATATGTTGCGCGTCTATGCTGAACTTGATAAATATTTTCTTCTTGTTCTAAATCTCCGTAAAAGATTAGATCCTCTAAGGTGGTACCCCTAGTCTAAGATTTATTTAGAGGGGTATCCTGATGTTGAACTGATTTTCAAGAACTTTTGAATTAGGGTTTCGTTTTGGGATTTTCTTTTAGGTGTGCAGGACATCGTGGGCCTTGGCAATTTCGATACTTGGCTCTTTCTGGAAAAAAATGAGAAATTAAAAAATTACTTCTCAAGGCTGCCTTTTCGGATAAAATTCTAGTATTCTTACTGTTTTGGTTTATCACTGCGTTTATATTTTCCAGATACACACCATTAACATTATCGATTGATGTTGGCTCTGATGACATGGCATCAATAGGTTCCTTTTGTTCTTGTTGAAGCGGGATGGAGGCCTCAGTCTGGTTATGTTATTGTCAACATGGAAGGATCAAGGCATCCACTACCTATGACAACAGTTCACCACCACTTGCAGCCTATAAGTGCTTCTCCTTACACATTTCTACAGGCACTTTTTGGCCACGAGTACCCTGTGAGTTCAATGTGAAATATGAAGACTCTTTATGATAATGAGAACAAATAAATGAAAGTCTAATCTTTCTTTCTAGTTTCTCCATACTGAATGGCTTTTGTCTTTTTTCTTTTTTCTGAAGGTTGGACTGCTTGATGAAGAGAAAATGCTTCCAATTGGAAAAGATATAACAGCTGTTGGCATTTGCAGCTTGCGAAATGGGTCTCCAGAAATCAAATCGTGCAAAGATCTTCCTTATTTTTTGTAAGGGCGTTTCCTTTGGAAACATTTAAATATGAATCGGGGTCTTAAAAGTTGAGAGTATATTTATCCTCAAAGTAATATCATTGGAGGCATCTCTGTGGACTATTCCTTCTTTCATGACTGCTTTTTCATTGTTCGGTCATTATCCATAAGTGTAATTTGTTATACCTGATCAATGGAAGTTAACGTTGACATATTCTTTCTCTGAAGAAAATACTAGTTACTTTTGGACAAGCTAATCCGTAATTTGTTCTATTTGCGAATCTGACTGTATTCTTTATTTTTTTAATTCTGCTTTTCTTTTTTCTTTTCCTTTCTAGATATTTTATTTTTGCAGAATTGTTCTTATAGGTCTGACTTGACTAAGGATCAAATCATGGCAGATCTCGCCTTCAAGACTAAAGTATTACTATGGAGTGGAGTTGTTTTTGGCTCGCTAGCAATAGGCATCCTTGGCTATGCTATTGTAAGGTACTGTCACTACAACTTTATAGCTTTTTAGGAACATAAAGGCATTATCCTTAAAAGTTCGATTCATCTGGAAATTTGTCAGAAAATTTCATTTTTTAATGTCCACATGGGCGAATTCTGCAATTCTTGTGTTAACTGCATTGGTGATGTAGTGGAAAAAGATCTGACCTAATCAAAGTAAACAATCATGCAATTATGTTACCAGAAAGATTAACTTTTAGCAGAATAAATATACAGCCTCAAGACCAGAGTATGACGGTCCAAAAGACAGAAAGACCCTGAACATACTGTGGCAACATTAGTTATCCTACCCAAAACTATTATTTACAGATTAGTATATCGTGAATCACCATTTCATGTTAAGACCATATTCTGTTATGCAAAATGATTGAAACAAAACAATGATATCATGCTGGAGAATCCAGCAAATATAGTTTTACTTATTTTTTCAATTCACCCGGTACTCGTTGAATTACAAAAAACCAAAACATTTCCTTCTTCGGCACATCTTCATTTTGAAAGAATCAAATATTTGTTTTCCTCTACTCCATTTTACTCGTTTCAAAGACTGTTGTTTGTGTCCAGGAATCTTGTTGCGCAAAAACTCTTTTTTTTTTTTGTTTTTGTTTTTGTATTAATTTATTATTGTTTTCTTTTTTGCAAGAACATACCTATCTATCATGCCACATTTTAGATTACTTCGAATTTCCAGTTAATAGATAAACATTTTCGAATCGTGGGTTAAATAATGGAACTTTGGGGAGCACATGCTATATAAGAAAATGCGCTTCCTTTTTAGGTTATCTGATCTCGGAGAATGGTAATTGTGTTTTTATTTAGCAAAATGAATGGTTTGGTCCATTAAAACTGTGGATATATAGTTGAAACTCTAGCTTAAGACCAGCCTATCATTTCAGAAATCATGTCACTATGGAGTAAAGAGACATTACTTGAAGAAAAAGGAAACAAAAAGTGAAATTAAAAGGCACCTTTGAATACCTTCTCTGTGTCTCTTCCCTTGTAAATAAATGGATTTCCATTCCAGTTTCTCATGAAAATGTAGACTTGATCTAGTTTTGTGCGCCTGCTCTAATCCAGTAGATGTAGAATGGTGTCGATTTTTATCCTGCTGTAATCTAACGCTGAAGAGCCATATTTCCTATTGTTCATATGGTATTTTTCTCATGCTACTGTACACTTGTAAGCACACAATAACCTGATTAGAATTCGGGCAACCCAACCATTCCACATGAATAGGTGATTATAGTTTCTCCATTGCACATTCAATAGGTTACCATAAAGTGATGCATCAAATTTAGACCTTTATAGGTTTTAAGACCTCCTTGTCTATTCTAGTAAATGAATTTCCATTCATCTGTTCATTTCCCATTGTTTGTCTGGTAACTGTAAGAGAGCAGAACTGCATTTTGTTATGTAACACAAAACATAATTCTATATTCTTTCGAAAACATTTGTAAATATTTAGAAGTAATAATAGTACAATGCTTTAAGATGGGTTTAACTGCTACAAATATCAGTTGTGTGTTCATGATGTCAGGAACTGGAAGAGATGGAAAGAGTGGAGACAACAGAGGCAAGCACAACAACAAAACAATTCTTCCGCTAATGATGTTACCCCTCAGATTGCAGCTGACGAAGAGACTGGAGAGGTTCCTGATGGAGAACTTTGTGTGATTTGCCTGATGAGAAGGCGCAGATCTGCTTTCATTCCTTGTGGACATCTGGTCTGCTGCCAGCGTTGTGCCCTATCAGTTGAACGTGAGATATCACCCAAGTGTCCTGTATGTAGGCAGACTATCCGGAATTCTGTAAGAATATATGATTCTTAAGGATGATCAATATGCTTCTGTAATAAATAGCTGGAAAAGGACTTGCAGATTATGGGGGGAACTTCATAGCAATTCTTGATCCTTGGGATCACAGTCTAGAGACGATAAGAGAGACTAGCAGATTATCTTTTTAGGAAAATATTCCAGTCTAATACAATAACATGAATATTAGTGTATATAATTCTATTAGTTTGAATGTCACTTTTTATTGTATATATTATTTTCTTGATTTACGAATTTGTTGGTGCTATTGATCTTTGCATTTCAGATGGCATTAATTACGCAAAGCCTAAGAAATAATGTCGCTTTTGTCTGTGTAGAGATGAATGTATGCATATAGCTGAGCTTTAATAATGACTTGAATTCTCTAGATTTCAGAATGTCGTGTTCAGTGTGAAACAAAACTAGACATTACACTACACTGTCAAAATTATTCTGAAAGAGGGAAAGATAAGATTGATGCAGCAACTGCATCAACTGTCACAAGGTTTCCATAACGAACAAAATGATACTGGCTGTCCTTTCCACCAAAGGCAGACACAGTAATCTTTCTCTTCTGTTCTAATTTCCCAATTGCTGTCATACTTCCTCAGTAATGCCCTGGCTCCATCAATAGTCTCCTCTCCAAAGAGTTCCAAAGTGAAGCCAGAATTTCTCATCCTCTCACACCATTTGTCTTTTCTTTCGTTCATCTCCCCTCCATTTGTAAATGCCTTTGCTGCCTCTGCTTCCATCATTCTTCTTTCGTCACTTTCACGCCCTTTATATGCTACGCTAGTGGAGTCCAAAAATCTCCACAAGTATTCCACTCGCCTTGAGAATCCTGTTGCAAAATCCCCGCAGTTGTTGCAGCTACATTCTGTGTTATTTTCGCTAAGAATAACTCCTTTGGGCTCCATGCTCCTCAGTACTCTCAAGAACTCAGTTCTGTCATCTGGAATATTGTGGTTTAGGTTGTGGAGGCTAAATTGTGCACAAATGACCAAGATTTCTTCTGCTGACGAGTTAAGAACTTGAGAATTCAGGTTTTGCAATGGGATGTTTTCGAGTCTGTTGATCTGTAAGTTAATGTTTATGGTCTTGGCAAAGCCAAGGAGTTGGGAAGAGAAGTCGTAGTTTGGTGGGCCACTTGCAAATGGAGTACTTCTTGATTGATTGTTGTCACCAGGAGCGACAACTGTCAGGCGAACTAAGGGAGGCGGACCACCTGATCTTCGAGTTAACTCTTCAAGGAGTGTTGGCCATTGAACACCATGAGAAACTCCAATGTCAACGATGTGAAGATTACTTGAGCAATCCTGTTCTGCGAGAATTTGGAGGATTGAAGTGTTTGCAACGTTGTTGGGAATACGAAACCATGGGTTGATGTCATTGAATTTGATCAGAGAATCTCTGAAGAATTTTGGGTTGCTAGAAGCAAAAGTAGTAGACCATGCAGGTGCAGAGGAGATGCAAGGGTAGGATAGGTGGTGTTTCAGTGCTTGGAGCCCATGAGCGGCTAGCCGGTGGTTAGCATCACCTGTCAGGGAGGACAGGTCCTGTAGAACATACAAGAAGTGTTGGACACGGGAAGGATTTCGGGCAGTGACAGCAGCAGCACAAGGGTTGAGCAATTGTTCTGCCCACCTTCCTTCTTTGTTATTACCGTTATTATTTACAGCTGACTTGCCCGTTGTCTTTTTGTCTGCAGCTGTTCTTCTAGGTGGCACCCCTTGTCCAGTAATTGCACCCCCGACATCAGCCTCATTGATCCGAGGATTCTGATTCTTCCGGGAGCTTTGCGATATATTGGGCTTCAAATCATCAGGTAATTTCCGCTTCTTGGGCAAATCAGGTGGCATTGGTTGATTGGAAACTACGGAGGAGTCCATTGGTTTTGTGGTGATTGTGGTGGTGGCAGTTGTAGCAATAGAGTTATTGAAAGATGCAGGACTGTTATTGATTGGTTCTTGATCTAGACATTGAGTTTGAATCCACCACGAATCAGCGCTGAAGTCTGTGGCATCATATGGATCATCAAAAAATGATGGGAAGTGTGATAATGATCCTTCTAGCCATTCTAAGATGTGATCGGCTGCGGGATTTGGCTCTGGTTCGTCAAGTGTCATGGTACTGGAAATTGTTGGGAGAGTTGAAGGAAGAGAGAGATGAACACGGAGTATGGTGTAGACTTGATTTTCAAGTGTTAAAATAATGTATCTAGGAAGCGACATTGGAAGGCATAATCAACGCTTAAATTTGCTGTTATTTTGGCAGTTGTGATGTTTTCATTAAGGTTATTTTAAGGTATTAAGACTTTTATAAAGCTGTATGTGATTTGTTTGTTTATTAACATATTCCCTTATACGTCATAGTTGTTGAGAAAGGTATTTGAAATTCTTAAAAGAGTTTGAATTGTCAAAGAGACGGCAAACTCTGTTTTAATTTCAAATAAATAACAATTTGTGTGTGTGTGTGAAAATGGCCTTGTTTTAGATTATTGGCTGATGAGGTTTGTCATTTTATTTGGAGAATTGACCCTCAAAAAACTTGGTCGACATCTGACCATGATTTAATATTCGATTAAAAGTCGTCCTTAGCTAGATAATGCATACTACTTAGAGAAAAAAAAAATTGTTGTTTATCATGAACATATATCTAATAGATTCTTAACCAAAGGTCACGTTAACTTTGATCTTTCTCTTTCTCTCTCTCTTTCGACATATTTTATTTTAGTCTAATTTCGAGTTTCAACAATTCGAGTCTCTTTCTTTTTATTTACCCTGTAAAGGCGTTTACCCATTTTATCCTTCAAACCATTTTTATTGGCAACATCTTATAATACAAATTGTGATCTAGCTGCCCAATACTAAGGGGGAGATCTAGAACCATGCTATATGTACAACTATAGTTGATAACTTTTGTTGACAATCATTTATTTTAAAAATTGTTTTTTAAATCAACTAAATATATCTTTAAAACACATGAATTGTCAACAAATACAATCATTGTGAGCTGACATATTAAGGTCATTGGAGCAATGATGTGCTTATGTTATAAAGTTCGCGCTCATAGTTATTGATGCTATGTGATATAAGTAGTGGACTACAATGACCAATCAAGTAAATGCAATTGCTTGACTACCGCTATGCTAGCTTAACTATCGCTATGCTGGCCTGATTGCTATTATGGTAGACCAACTACTGCTATGCTAACTTGACTATCGCTATGCCATCTCGAATGTTACTAAGGTAGACCGATTACTGCTATGCTAACTTGACTACCATTATACTAGCCTGACTACTACTTCTATGGTAGATTGACCACCATGACTTCGAACCACCCGAACATCCTTCTAATTGATTGAAAATCGCTTTACGGTTATTACTGATCCCATTAATCGTCTAGTGGGTAAGAGTTGACCACTCATTACAAGGGTGAAAATCACCTACTGAGTGGACGTGTTATACTAGACACGTAGACAATAACCGCTTAGTAGTTACATGGCGTCGGACATCTATAAATACTTCATAAGCTTGCCACACATGGCGATCTCCTTTTTACACAATAATTTTCATCCCATATCTTGTTTTTCCTTAAGTTATTTTCATAAAAATGTGGTCACTAATTCTCACGTCGGATGTACAACGAGGGAGATAGCCCAAACCTTTTTTTGTAGGTGTTCATTATTCATCGGAGTAGCAAAACCTGTCTTTAGTGGTGGACATAATTTGGTTTGCTTCAATTTTATTCGGTTCTTGGGTTCCATAAAATAATTATTTTTTTAATATTTACAACAATGCTGCATCAATTCAACTATGACATGTTCAATCTTAACTTTTACAAAATAACGTAGTTCAATCCCATGATATTTTTTCGCCTCTTTGTTAAGTTTTTCATAGATTTGACTGTAAAAATCACATAAGGAAAGAGGAAGATAGCGAGCTCACAATAATGGAATGACATAAATGACAGTACAGTAGAATAAGAGATTTGGATAAAATTTAGGTCAATTTGATTAAGTCGGACTTTGTTGGAAATTAGAAAATACTAAAATCTTATTTTGGGTTTGTGCTAAATTAATTAGTTAGCAAATTTATTTAGAAAATATAAAATAATTTGGCTTATTTAAGATAAAAAATAAAAAAATTAGGAAGATTCGGTTCTTATTCCGTTCTTCGATTTTTGATCTAGAACCGAAAATCGAATCAAACCCATCATTTTTCAATTCAGATACATGTTCGGGTATTTAACTTAAGTAAAATCATTTGGTTCGAGTTGGGTTTGGTTTGACAGTTTTGTCCAGTCCTATCTATTTTTCTCCGCCAAGGAAATTGAAAGGCCTTCTCATTATTATTTCATTGCACCATCTATAGGGATCGTTTTGGAAGTTATATTGAAAAGTTGAACTAAGAGTGACATGAATTTGGTTGGGAACAAGCAGAGTCAGAGTCTATTGCCTAGGTTAAGATCTGTCGCCGCAGCCTAAATATGTAACACAGAGTAAGTTTAGCATCCTGGAAACTCAGTTGGCTGCCATGATGAGTCTTTTGCAAAGCCTAACTCAGAGAGCGGCCGATCCATCCCTTAATCCACTAGAAGTTCTGTAATAAGATACAAGCAGACAACCGTCCCAAGTGACGCAAACTGTTGCCTCTTGGTTACTCAGCTAACAGTTGTAGATCAATGGTCCCATGTAGTCATACACCTGCAAGTTCCACGTCCTATGGTAGACTTGGAGCGCAAGATGGAGAAAATGATGGCCTAAAAGATAGACGATGCATTGTTAAGGAGAAAAGATAGACATAGGCAGTTGGTCTTGGAGGAAGATTCCTTCGAAACTGAGATCATGTCATTTCCTCTATGAAAAGTCTTCAAATAGCCGACGATAGAGGCATATGATAGAGTCACGGATTCGTTCGATCACCTACGAACTTTCGTTGATTTGATGAGATTGTATGCGACCCCAGATACAGTGATATGTTGGTCCTTTTCATCGACGCTAAGGAGAGGGCTAGAGAATGGGTAGCTATTCTAGCGTACGATCTATCAAAACTTTTGGTGAGCTCTTTAGAAGCTTTTTGACACACTTCTTGAGTAGCAAGAGAAAAGAGGAGGACAGCCATTGGGTTGATACAGGTTGTCCATGAAAAAAATAAGCTCCTACAAGATTATTTATTAGGTTCAGTAGGGCTACGCTTGGCATAAATGACTTTCAAACGTCTGGCATGGTAACCACATTAATGAACATCATTAGTAACCACATTTTAGATGTCGCTCTCAAAGAACACCCAAAAGTCGATGCATGACTCGCTGAAGAGGGGCCAACCGACTGCTGGCCAGTAGAATCTCATTCTCTCGTCGTTACTATCACTCTCTTCCTTCTTGATGTATAAGAAGATAGATAATTTTGAAGACTTTTGACTAGAAAAAGATGATAGTACTACCTTACATATGGAAATTAAATGGGGATATGCTAAGAATGAAAGAAATTTTAGGAAAATGAGAGTGGATGAAAGGATTACCTTGAGGATGAAGAAATGAAGGAGACACCTAAAGAAAATGGATGGAGATGTTACCTCTTAACGATAACTGTCGACAAGAGGTAGGGGCTAGTGATGCTATGTGATATAAATATTGGACTATGATGGCCCACTAAGTAAAGGAAATTGCATGACTGCCGCTATGCTAGTTTGACTTCCACTATGGTAGATCGACCACCGCTATGCTAGCTTGACTGTAGCTAAAGTAGATCGGCTACCGTTATTCTAGCCCGACAACTACTATGCTAGCCTAACTACCACTATGGTAGATCGACTACCGTTATCTAGCTTGACCATCGCTATGGTAAATCTACTACCGTTATGCTAGCCTGATTGTTCCTATGGTAGACCGACTATTGCTATGCAGCTCGAATACTGCTATGCTAGCCTGACTACTATCGCTATGGTAGATCGACTACCATGACTCTCAACCACCTGAACATCTTTTTAATTGATTGAAAACTGCTCGACGATTATCAATAATCCCATTAACCGTCTAGTGGGTAGAAGTTGACAATTCATTACGTGGGCGAAGACTGCTTAGTGAGTGAACGTGTTAAACTGGGCACGTGGACAATAATCGTTTAGCTGTTATATGGCACTAGACATCTATAAATACTTCTATAAATTATGAATTCTTATGAGTGGAGTTACATTATCTTACAAAGGCGCAAAGTATGGAGATATATAGAGGAAGGAGTGAAAGAAAGACGGTTGGATGGAAGACACGTGGCTTCATATATTGGTCTAAAGCATCTCTTCGTAGACGTCCATTTATCACTCCATAGGTGGGCGGACATTATGTTTCCTGACACATGGATTTGAATTGGCACATTGGCGTCTGTTGCAGAGATGTCACAACCATCATTCAAGAGATTTTATTTTGGGCAGATCATTATACAAATAATTCGTATCTTACGCAAAGCGCTGACTCCCATCAGCAAGCATGCCTCCTAGCCGTGCTGATTCTTCTTTTTTCTAAGCGACCCCAGTCACTTCGGACCCATATGCGACTTGTCTTGTTCTAGGCGCATTGGGGCCTTGGAGCATGGGCCTTGTTTTGATCCGGAGACTCGTTATTAGAGGCTTAATAGTGTTTATTATTCATCGGATTAGTAGGAGCTGTCTAAGTCTTGCTCTGCTAAGAAAATTGAAAAGTCATCTCATTATTATTTCAGCTACCATTAGAGTAAAAAGTTAAGGCAAGACAACATTAATTAACAACTGGAGTTAGTAATCTTGTTTCCATTAAAATTAAATTTTGGAGAAAAATATATTTTCGAATAGTGATTTTTTTGAGAATGCGTGGTTGAAAAATAAAGAAAAATTTTGAGTTTACGTATAATATTAATTTACTAAAGAATGCATGGTTAAAAATAAAAAAGAGAAATTTATTTTACAAAAATAAGCCCCATACAGGGGCACATTTTAATTTGTTGTTGTTCTTTATCCCCACTCAGGCGAATCATATTTAAACAGATTATATTTTGGACAGATTACTTTCTAGATAAAACAATATTTCGTGGACAGGGAGTGAACCCGTAGAAGAGAGCTGAAGATAGATAACTCAATAACACAACAACTAGTAAAAAGAACGAGGACAACGCAACAAAAATTAAAGAAATGCTAAGAATAAGAGAATGGATGGTTGGCATTTGCCAAACTTAGCCAGTGCCACCAATAACAGCCTTGAGTTTCTTGACGGTAGCATCGTCAAGAAATGTGGCCTTCTCTACCAGCATAGAAGGCAAATTGTTTGCAAAGAATGCGAAATCAGTTATTTGGAGTCCGGGGTTTGGGATGCTATAGGTTGCAAAATCCCTTGTGGGAACACCATAAGATCACCTTTTTAAGTTTCTTGAGGTAAAATTTATTTGCTGAAGAGATAAATGATGTGACGATAGAACCCTGCACAACAAGTAGAAGTTCAGAAGCCTTGGGATAGGTGTGCATAGATATCATACCACCTGGGGCTAAGTCCAATCGTGCAATAGAGAGACCTAGGCCATTGAGTCCTGGATATTGATCTGCAAATGCAGGAGACACAACAACATTAATAATGTTGGTGGTGTTTCCAGCCTTGCCACGACCAGAAACCACGAAATCATCCACTGTTACATTTCCTGGATTCTTGTAGGAATAACCTGCGGGCCCTTCAGGGGCTTTTAAGTCTGCTACATAAAAGTCCTGTACAGAAGCATTGTAAGTAAAAACGTGGACAGTTAATAGAAACAAGATTCGAAACATTTTTGCTTCTAGAATTGGCTTGGTATAATTCTTCCAATTGATCTTTGATTGCTTATATAGAATGTAGAGAACTTGTACGTTAATGGACAGTTGCACCATTTGAAAGTCCAAGTGCAATGAGAACCACTAGCTATTTGTGAAGCACGTGGTCTAGCATGGAACTTATGACTTCGTTTAAAGCTTGAAACAGACAGAGTTGAAAAATTTGATTCTTCTAAATGAAGTACAATACAAAGATGCTTGTGCCTAGTTCCTAATAGTACGAGAAAAACTGTACAAGGAAACATTTGAAAATCAGAAACTTCGTGAATTAAGCACTAAAAAATTTGGACGTTAAATTAAATCCATCGTATTAGAGTTAAGTCACACATAAATGCTCATCCTAATATAGTATCTTTGCTAGTGACATACTACATTTTGAGATCATACTTATCGACTTATTATCTCTTAATATACAAACCATAGTGTACATATCTCGTTCAATAGATTTCACAAAGAAATACCACTCTTAAACCAAATTAAAGAGTTACTCAAAATTAGAATGAGAAGATGAAAGAGAGAACACAAAAGATTCTAGAGAACACTAGAAGAACATAAGGCCCGAAAATCTACAGTGAAAAATTAATTTTGCATATTATCACTCAAGCATATATCGAGATCATCAGCTAAGAATCAAACGGTCCAGAGAAACTTGCACTTTCAATATAAGGTAAAACAACCAAAGTTGCATTCACCAAACACGTCTTCACTGGACCGAATATTGGGCCTCGGGTTTCACTGGGCTACTTAAGTTGGTTATATTGGGCAATAGCATTGGGCTGAAGGCCAGTTTCATCATCGCCTATTGGGCTGGCATCACAGCCTTCACAAATCTATACCTTGATGCCAGTGGTTATTTAGGTAGCTTATTGCTTTATTCAGGTCAACAACTAAATGGCCACAGCTTCCATGAACTTTCTACTCAGCAACAAGATTAGTACTTGCACTAGTTTAAACAATTAACCAGCATCAATGTTCAACATTTGCAAACAAGAGTTGAACCTGTTTAGAGGTAGTGTCTTAGTACCCATATCACCTGGGTTAAATTGAGTAGCAATTTTCTCAAGAAGTAAAACCTCTTTAGAAACTATATCTCTAATAAAATTCAATTTAACGTCAATATGCTTGGTTCGTTCATGAAAAACTGGATTTTTAGACAAATGTATAGCACTTTATCTGTCTGAATATACAACAACAGGATTACATAGTTCATTAATTTTAGATAATAAACCCTTAAGCCACAAAGCTTCTTTTATAGCCTCAGTTGCAGCAACATATTCAGCCTCAGTAGTGGATAGAGCAACAATAGGTTGAAGTTGGGATTTCCATCTAATACATGTTCCACACAATCAAAAGCTTATATGTTTAAAATGAAAGATCTAGGTCATGCTAAGAAAATTTCAAGCATGGAAATAACTAGAAAAAGGCATAACAAGTTATTAACTTTGAAACAGATTGACTATGTAGAGAAATGGTTGACTAGATTTTCTATGCATAACTCAAAACCTGTTACTCTTCCTTTGGCCAACCATTTTAAGCTAAGTAAGGATCAATGTCCTATAGATGAATCAGATACTAAACAAATGAATCACTTATAGCATACTTGTTCCAACCAATCAAAAGAATATCATCCACATAAAAAAGTATAAAGACAACAATAACGTTTGCATCATCTTTCTTAAAATATAAACAATGATCAAATTCACTTATGATAAAGCCAACAATAGATATAAAATTATCAAATATTTTGTACCACTATCTTGGAGATTGCTTCAGGCCATGTAACGATCTTTTCAACAAAAAAACATGTTCAGCTTTAGATTTATCAATAAAATCAGGTGGTTGTTTCATATAAATCGCTATATTGGAGATTGCTTCAGGCCATGTAAAGATATTTTCAACAAAAACATATTCAACTTTAGATTTATCAATTAAACCAGGTGGTTGTTTCATATAAATCACTTTATCTAGATCACCATATAAAAATGTAGTTTTTACATCCATTTGTTCATGTTCAAAATCATGATGAGCAACAAGAGACAACATAACTTTAATAGTAATATACTTAACGACATGAGGAAAAATCTCATCATAATACATCAATTTGTTTAGGTTCAAGATCATAATGAGCAACGAGAGCCCACATAACTCTAATAGTAGTACACTTAACCACATGAGAAAAAATCTCATTATAATCTATGCCTTCTTTTTGTATAAAGCCCTTAGTAACAAGTCTAGCCTTAAATCTGACAGGAACTAAAGTCTAAATTCTATTCTTCATTAGTGAGTCCATTTCATCTTTCTAATTCTCAGATTGTTGGAAGCACATAGCCTCTTCATAAGATATAGGTTCTTTGAAGACAATATCTTGATAAGACATAACATCTAGTGTCAGGTATCTCTATACCTTATAGGCTCTCTTATTTCTTCCTAATTCTATGTCTAATCAACTGGTAATCACTCACATCACTAACCTATTCATCTAAATCTCCTTGAACACTACACTCTTCTTCAACATTTTGAGGATCAAAAGCATTTCATGATTCCTCCTCTACCTGTTCACTTTTAACAGGATCAAATGTGAGTCCAAGCTCCACCTGCAGCTTGGTCCCATTTCCTCCTTTCACTTCAAGTAGTCTGTTAGGTTCATTATCTTTCAAACAAGGCATATTAGATTCATCAAAAGTAACACTACTTGTGATAATCTTAAAACCTTTAGACTTTCTATTCCAAAGTCTATACCCTTTAAACCTATTGGGATATCCCAAGAAAACACATTTTTGAGCCCTAGACTCTAATTTTCCTATGTTTTGATTAGAATAGGCAGCACATCCAAAAAATTTTTAGATGAGAATAAATTGGAACATTTCCAGTCCACTACTCTTCAGGTGTTGTATCACCTAGCGCACTTGAAGGAGTTCTATTAACAATATAAGAAGATGTCATTAAAGCTTCACCCTATAGGACCTTAGGAATACCTGATCCTAAAATCATACATCTAACCTTTCCTAATAGAGTCCTACTCATCCTCTTAGCCACTCCATTTTGCTGTGGAGTATAAGGAGCAGTCCTATGCATCTTAATCCCAATTTCATTGCAAAACTGATCAAACTCAAGATTGCAAAACTCTAAACCATTATCAATCCTAAGTGTCTTAATTTTCTTCCCAGTTTGATTCTTATCATAACTTTCCAAGACTTATATTTTCCAAAGGTATCTGATTTATGTTTTAACAAATAAACCCAAGACTTCCTACAATAATCATCAATCAAGGACAAAAAATATCTATTTGAGTGATAGTATATGAAGGTCCCCATAAATTTGAGTGTATATATTTAAAAACAGATGTAGACTTATGCTTTTAAGTCTTTCCACACCTATAACATTTTTTTTCTTGTCTTTGACTTAGACCTGCCCCTATTTTTGAATTTCCTTCTATTATTGTTCTCTTGATTACTAGAAGTTTCTTGATTCCCATTAAACATGCTCTAGGTTCTTTCCCAAACAAGTAAGCTTTCAGACCCACTATTACCTCTCCCAGTCTTAAGTTCAAGTTCTTTACTCCTTAAAGAGTTAATAACTATCTCAGGTGTAAGGGTATCTCTACCATATTTTATGTCAGCCTTAACTTCCTTATAAGTTTTAGGAATGGCATTAAGTAACACAATAGCCTTATATTCTTCAGAAACTTTATCACCAGTATCGGTAATATCTTGAATTAACTTAATAAGATATCAAGATTATCATCTAAATCCCTAGAGAAATCTAGCCTAAAGCTAAAAAATCTCCCCAATAGAAACAACTTATTTGGTAAAGATTTAACAAGATAAAGTTTCTCTAATTCATCCCATAGGGACGTAGCAGATTCTTGTTTTCCTACTTTCCTCAAAACTTGATCAGATAAATGCAAAATAATAGAGACATAAGCAAGTTCACCAGCTTCAGTTTTCTGATCATCTATCATAGTTTCAAGAAATTCTTGTGTTATTACTTTAGAAACCTTTTGTTGAACAAGAACACCTTTCATTTTTTGTTGCCAAATGAAAAATTCCCATTTTCCATCAAAAAACACCAAATTCAAAAGTAGTATTTATCATGTTTTATTGTTAAGAAATAACACAAAGTATTTCAAAAAGAAGCTTTAAAACTAGACAGTAGATACATTTTTGAAAAACCAGGAGATTTTGATCTTTACAAAAAATTAAGAGATCAAGATCACAGAAAATAAGCAGCAAACAAAAAAATAAATAAATATGTCACATTTATTTTCCATGAAAAAAGTAAAGATAACATAGTGCATAATAAATTTATGAAAAAAAAAACAACATAAATAACAATATCTTGAAGCAAATAAGGAAACAATTTTAGTCACCCCAAGAATGATCAAATTCACTAGGATTCCGTGAACTCAAGTTCTCAGGTCAAGTCTCAATTTGAACACCAGGATGAATACACAAATTTAGCAACAATTATGAATATGCAGATATAAAGGGATGAGAATTTTAGTTTTAGGATTGCAAACCAGAGGGGTGGTTCAAGCTTAACCACCAACAGGCTAAATACAGTGCAATATGAAGGACCAGGTGTCACAGTAGAGGTATGGTGTTCTACCAAAGGACCAAGAATCAAAGAAATCCCAAGTTATATGGTTCCTTATTTAGGTCACACCAAAAAATCACGAACACCATATCAATTTCCTCAACTAAAATACAGATCTGTAAGAATAAGCCCCAGATCAAAACAAATCTAGATATAGGGTTTCACACTTTCAAGCGATAAAAAAAAAAAAGAATCCTAAAAATTTTTCAGTGTAATAACTTCGATCGAAGCCCCAAGAACAACCAGAA
Source organism: Fraxinus cuspidata (assembly GCA_903798385.1). Lineage (NCBI taxonomy): Eukaryota > Viridiplantae > Streptophyta > Magnoliopsida > Lamiales > Oleaceae > Fraxinus > Fraxinus cuspidata. Next base: position 47,501 of record CAIGRP010079244.1, read on the forward strand.
GATGCTTTGATACCACTGCTATTCAAACTAAGATACAAAAATTACATATCTATACAACCTATTGCAAACTTCACATTAGAACCACTGGACACAAAGTATTATCAATCGAAGGCTTAGAATATTGTACACTTCTGTATCAACATCGTAAAATCCAGATTTACCTAAGAATCCTCACGATCACAGGAATTGTATAGCTGCTTTAATGGAACAGAAGAGCTCACTGTTACCACATACATGATACACTCTTTCAACAGATTTCACAAAGAAATACCACTCTTAAACCAAATTAAAGAGTTACTCAAAATCAGAATGAGAAGATGAAAGAGAGAACACAGAAGACTCTAGAGAACCCTCGAAGAACAGAAGCACCGAAAATCTACAGTGAAAAATCAATTTTGCATATTATCACTCGGGCTTATATCGAGATCATCAGCTAAGAATCCAACGGTCCAGAGAAAATTGAACTTTCAATATTAGGTAAAATAACAAAAGTCGCAATCACCAAACATGTCTTCACTTAATCGAGTATTGGGCTTCGGGTTTCACTAGGCTACTTAAGTTGGTTATATTGGGCAATAACATTGGGCCGAAGGCCAGTTTCATCATCACCTATTGGGCTGGCATCACAGCCTTCACAATAGTCACTTGAAAAGATTATGGACTTGAGTAATTGCCTTTTGGCTCTGGTTTGTGTTGAATTCGGTTCTACGAGGATGAATTTGTAGCGATCAAAAATTTATTTATTATTATTATTATTTTAGAATTCGAAAATGATTTAGGTTATATTACTAAGAGTCCAATAACTTTGGTCATGAAAGCAAAGTTTCACACTTATTTTAAAATTTTTGTAAGGTGTTGAATTGTCTTCTAAACATAAATTTTTTTAATATGGTTTGGTTATGTTATTTGTGATGATATATTCTATATTAATTGCCACTTTTACGCTTTGCCATCGATGTTCAAAGTCAAAGTGCCATGTAGCAATCCACGTGGGCAGAAAATCAACAGAAAAGTCAACAAAGATCAAATGGTCAAATATAAAGAAATTATGCAAACTACTGAAGCTCGTACCGAGGTACTGCCTCAACGGACGAAGCACTACAACTTGGGCTAAAACACTACCTAAAGAAACATAGAAAGGAGCTAAAGCTCTCCACTCAAGGGACCAACACACAAAGACTTCTCTGAGGCTCTCAATTTATCCAAAGCTCATGAAGTCGACACTGTCTTTTGCAACATATTTGAAGATCTTTTAGAAGTGATTGATGTAACACTTGTAATAATGAATGTCAGTGTGTTAGCTTATTGTGTAGAGCGACTGACCCCTTATCAATGTATAAACTGTATGAATAGACAGTGATGTGAAACCTCAACTAACGAGATGATGCCACGTGGTTCTGATCCAACGAACACCGCGTCTGCGAAAGTACTATAAATAGGTTCTCTTTGTAACTTAGAAAGGATTCAGATTCTGGATTCTTAATCTTATATCTTGAACTCTTGAATATGAAATGATGAGGAAATATTTACAAATACTTTTGTGAGCATTTTCACCTTCCATCATACAATATTGGTATATAAATATCTCAATACTCAATCTTATAATTTCTATTCATATTATCTTCTATCATTTCACATGTTCTAGTGAAATCTATAGTCAGTTACACTGGTTCTCAATTGGTGATTATTGTTAGGATGATCATATTTGTTTTACTTTTGTCTCTCACCGCAAAGCATTTTTTGCATTTACATTCGTCTCCTTTCTTACCATTCATCTGGTAGAAACTTGTCAGAACTTGCTTGGCAGGAGTGGGCCTGACATTTGTTGGCTCATTCTTCGAGGTCAACAGATTGACGCCGTCTGTGGGAAACCATACATCTAACCATAAAATTCCTGTGGGAAAAATCCAGTAAGAAATATCTTGGAAGGAATTTTCTAACATTTGAAAAATGAGTATTCTTGAAGAAAGAACCGTTGGAAAATCTAAGGGACAACTGTGTGAATTTTATATTCATTTGATCCTTGAAGAAATGAATATTTGATCAGAGAAGTGTTTGTTAATATGAGTTCAAGTGGTGAAGAAAACGTACCCCGTAGGATGAGAGAACATCCTATAGAAGGGAAACCCTCACATGCTATCCCAGCTGCTCGCCCAAGGCCTCACCAACAGCATAGATGAGGTGGTTCAAGAGGTAGAAGCAGGATAGCAGCTAGACTCATTAGAGAGGTGGCCACAATAGCTACCAATATGAGAAATATAATTCAATAGAACATGGATATGCATGAGCTATCGATGAGCATGCAGGGTCGAGAAATTTACCCGATTCCTCTATATGTGGCCCCAAGTAATGCATTCCATGACCTTCAAGGGTCCAACCATGAGAAAGAAGAAGTTTAAAGCCAAATAGCTGGATATCACCGCACCAAGATGGATGTTCCCTATGAAAGGGAAGTTGAGGTCGATACCTCTACTAATTACGCCTCGAAACGATCCCGTGAGGTTCCATTTAATTTCTCTACAAACTATGAGCTAGAAGACCTGATTCAAAGGTCAGTAAGTGTCTTCGATAGGCTGAGCCCAAGGTTGCCTAGAAATAGGCAGGCTCGATCTTCCCCTGCGCCTAGAAATGTGTAGGCTCAACCTCTCATGTATCTAGAAATAGGCAATAGAAGCCTCTTCGATTCGAGAGACAAGAACCAGTTTATCATGAGGAGCCTCAGATTCCTTCCTCTAGAAGTAGGCGTAAGATGAGAGATTGGGCCAGAGGTGAAGTAGAATCTTCATTACCGCTTTCACAAACCCAATATAGGGAGGATGAGGATTTTGATGAACCACATAGGTCCTGCAACCTTGACGATGACAATGACCATTCACCATTTTCACAAGCCATTAAGAACGTCCTCAAAGTATCCGGAGTTGGCCGAACTTCAAAGGGACCTTCCTAAAATGCTTCACCACTAGTAAAGAAGGCGAAAGACGAATTCAACACCTACAAAACATGTGACAATAGTAGGGTGAGTCTGAGAAAATTTTCTTGTTCCACTTCACTAATGAGATGACCTACTGTGTGCAAATAATAGATAGGGAAGCTCTAACTGCCCTAAGGGAAAGTTCAGACATGAGCTCTCTCTTCTGAAGAGATGTGCAAGATAAAGATCCTACCACCTATGATGCGCTATTGGAAATGATAATAAGCGAAATGTTTAATGAAAAATTGAGAGATCATAGGAATAGGGCTAGCCAAGGACTCTTCCTCCTTAAATGCAAAGGGAAAAAGGTCATACCTCCCATTTGATGAATCACCAGAACCATTTTAATCATGGATAAGTACTGGCCACTGCGATGCTCGATGCAGTATCCACTTTGGCTTATGAGGAAGTAAACTTTGGTAATGAAACGCATTAGATCCGAACCTATCAGAGGTACTCTCAAAGAGGGAGAGGTAGAGGATGAGGCACTGAACCTAGAAATAGGGACAAAGCACCCATTTATTGTACTTACCATCGCTCCCATAACAACCTCAATTAGATTGTTGGGACATCGCGAGACACCTCCAGGGCACTAATCAGGGAAGAGGCAGGAGCCCTCGAAGAGATGCTCTTCCTAGGCAGACTTAACAACCTAAGAATGTTGAGCCGAGGTGCCCCAAATGGTTAGATATCACCACACCAGGATGGAAGTTCCCATGAAAGGAAAGTTGAGGTCAATATCTCCATTAATTACACCTCGAAAAGACCTTGTGAGGCCGATTTAATTTTTCTCCAAACTATAATCCAGAAGACTTGTCTCAGAGGTCAGTAAGTGTCTTCAATAGGTTAAGCCCAGGGTTGCCTAAAAATAGGCTGGCTTGATCTCTCACTGTACCTAGAAATGGATAGGCTCAACCTCCTCATGTACCTAGAAATGGGCAACATGAGCCTCTTCGGTTTGAAAGACAAGAACCTGTTTATCATGAGGAGTCTCGAAATCTTCCTCCTAGAAATAAGCATGAGAGGAGAGAACAGGCCAGAAGTGAAGCAGAACTTTCACTTTCGTATCCAAAAACCCAACATAGGGAGGATGAGGATTCTGATGAACCACAGATGTCCTGTGACCTCGACGACGATGATGATGACCATTCATCATTTTCGCAACCTTTTAGGAATACTCCATGCTGAACCAATTCACACTCTCCAAAATTCCTAAGTATGATGGAAGAGACGACCTTACGAAGCATCTCAACAGCTTCAAAACCCATATGAATCTGAAGGGAGCCACCCCAGCCATGAGATGTAGAGCCTTCCATTTGACCCTAAGTGGAACGGCCAAAATTTGGTACACCAAGTTGCCAGAAAGAAGCATCTGGAGCTGGCTGGACTTTAAAGAGATGTTCCTAAAATGCTTCGCCACCAGTAAAGAAGGTGAAAGACCAATTCAACGCCTGCAAGATATGAGATAACAGTAGGGTGAGTCTCTAAAAAATTTCTTGTCCCGCTTCACTGATGAGATGACCTATTGTGTGCAAGTAACAGATATGGAAACTCAAGTTGCCATATGGGGAGGTTTGGACATGAACTCTCTCTTCTGGAGAGATATGCAAAACAAGGATCCTACCACCTATGATGCCCTATTGGAAATGATAAGACAGAAAATCCTCAATGAAGAATTGAGAGATCATAGGACCAAGGCCAGCCAAGGACTCTCCCTCCTCAAATGCAAAGGAAAAAATGTCCTACCTCTCATTTGATGGATCACTAGACCCTTTCAATCATAGTCAAGCACTGGCAATAGTAACACTCAATGAAGTACCATTTTGGCTTACGAGGAAGTAAACCTTGGTCCTAAAATGCATCAAAGCCGACCCTATCAGAGATATCCTTAAAGAGGGAAAGTTAGAGGATGAGGCGCTGAAACTAGAAATAGAGACGAAGTGCCCATTTATTGTACTTACCGTCACTCTTATAACCACCGCACGGAAGACTGTTGAGACATTATGAGACTCCCAGGGCACCAATCAGGGAAGATGCAGGCACCCCGAAGAGACGCTCCTCTTAGGAAGACTCAACAGCTTGGGAATGTCGAGCCGATATGTCTCAATAGAAACGAGGTCCCAAGAAGAAGGGACAAAGATGTTGAGAGACCAGGAGCGGTCAAAGACAAAGGCAAAGCCCCTAGCAAATGATGGCCAGGAGTCCATCAGGGTACTTGATATGATCTTTGGAGGCCTATATGTTGGGAAAAAGTCTAAGAACTCACAAAGAAACTATGCTAGGGAAGCAAATGACCCTCATATGATAAGCTTCATAGTTAACCGAGCCTCTACTGAAAGAAAAATTCCACCAATCACCTTTACTCAAGAAGAAGCAGTAGGTATGCATTATCCACACTGTGATGCCCCAGTGGTGAGGGCCGTCGTGGAACACAATGGCCTAAAAAGAATGTTAGTGGGTATTGAAAGCTCCGTTATCATCATCTTTGGAGCCACTTTTGACAAAATGAAAGTTGACCATGAGATAACCCTAATAAGTTCTCCCTTGTATGATTTCATGGGAGATAACATCATCCTAAGAGGTAATATCACTCTAGTAATAGAGATGGAAATAGCACCCTTGACTACTCACCACTTCATGGAATTTTTGGTGGTATATAATCGCTCCACTTATCATGGAGTACTAGGGTGGCTAGCTTTGAAAGAACTCTGGGCAGGCACTTCTATTCATCATTTATGCATGAAGTTCCCAACTGAGAATGTAATTACAACGGTTCAAGGTAATCAAAGAAGCACAAGGAAATGTAACTCAAACTTCCTAAGGAAAGTTAAACCAAGAAATGTCAACGTGATTGTTTCAGACATTGACATGGACGACGTCTCTGAACAAGCGAAAGATGTCAAAATGAAAAATGCCCTTAAAGAAAAGGCCATCCCTGGAGTCATACGTACCTCTGAGGAAGAGGATGTCTCTGAATAATAGAATGCCCCTAAAGAAGGGAGAGTTGTTGCTGAAGAAGAAGATAGTTTGGAGAAGCTGGACCCTCACATTATTGATTACAATCCTCAAGCAGCGCCTATGAGCTCTTAATCATTTGAATATTGACCCAAAGGCCACATGACACATGCAAAAAAGAAGAGCTCTTAATCAGGAGAGGTATGAAGCTCTCAAAGATGAAGTTAAGAAGATGATCGACAATGAATTCATCCGAAAGTCAGTGTATCCTAAATGGGTCTTTAACCTAGTATTGGTTAAAAAGCACAACAGAAAGTGTAGGGTTTTGTGGATTTTTTGAACTTGAACCAAGCTTGTCCTAATGATAGCTTCTCACTTCCCAGAATCGACCAACTTGTGGATTCGACTGTCGAACACGAACTTCTTAGCTTCATGGATGCATATTCTGGATATAACCAGATCCTAATGCTCCCAACAGATGAAGAACACATTTCCTTCATCACAAACAATGGTCTTTATTGATACAAGATCATGCCTTTCGGGTTGAAAAACATCGGGGCCACCTACGAAAGACTTGTCAACAAAATGTTCGTCGACCTTATTGGGTAAACCATTGAGGTCTATGTAGATGACATGCTGGTGAAAAGCTTAAAAACAAGAGATCTGTTGAAAACCTTAACGAAATATTTCAAATTTTGAGGAGGTACCAGATGAAGCTCAATCCTTTAAAATGTGCCTTCGGAGTTGCTTCTGTAAAATTTTTGGCTACATTTTCAATTAAAGAGGCATTGAAGCTAACCCTGAAAAAGGTCAAAGCTTTAATTAATATAAGGTCACCTCAAAAACCAAAGGAGGTACAAAGACTTACCAGGCGTATAACTGCCTTAAACCTCTATGCCTATAAAGCAACGCATAAGTGCCTACCGTTCTTCAAAATTCTCAAAGGTAGAATAACTTCCAATTGATAGAGGAATGTGAGGAAGCCCTCCAAGAGCTGAAGAAGCACTTGGGACAGGCTCTCTTCCTCTCTAAACCAAGGGGACCCCCAAATAAGTGAAAGACTGCTACTGAAGAGAAAACCCAGTGAAAGACATAAGGTCTCCTGATCTGAAAATATGATGCCTGTCTAGGTAAAATAAGTCCACTCTGGTCTCTATTCACCAACTGGCCAGAGACCTCTTCGTAATGTTCCAAACAGTCGATGACCTTCCTGATAGACTATTTCTGACCATT
>CAIGRP010079249.1:0-17488 GCA_903798385.1 Fraxinus cuspidata
CCAGTGACGAGAATAACATCTATTATAATGATACTTGCAATTGCCGCTCTGCAACATCTTGAAATACATAAATGAATGTTAAAATTGCTATTTTGAATGGAGATTTAGAGGAAGAAATCTACATGAAACAATACTATGGTAGGAAAAGAAAGTCTGTAACTTGGTGAAATCATTGTATGGCTTGAAATAAGCTCCAAAATAGTGGCATGAAAAATTTGACAATGTTATGATGGAATGTGGATTTAAGATTAACGAGTGTGACAAATGTGTCTACATCAAAGACATTAAAAATGGTTATGTCATTTTATGTCTTTATATTGACAACATGCTTATTGTTGGTAGCAACGATAAGATGATTAAATCTACTAAAAAGATGTGAATTCAAGGTTGACGTGAAATATATGAGTTTAGTTTATGTGATACTTGGAGTTAAAATTAGCCGCACATCAGATGGACGTGTTCTAAGTCAGTGACATTATGTAGACAAAATTATTGTAAAGTTCAGAAAAGATGATATTGGAATAGCTTGAACGCTAATAGATACGAGTCAGCATCTATCTAAAAACAAAAGTGAGAGTGTCTCTCAAGTAGAATACTTTGAAATTATTGGAAGTCTGATGTACTTGTTAAGTTGTACAAGACCAAACATAGCATACACAGTTAGTAAACTGAGTAGATACATGAGTAATTTAGGAGTTGACCACTAGAAATGATAGTAAGAGTACTAAAGTATTTAAGATATACTCGTAATTTTGGACTGCACTATACTAGATATTCAGTGGTCAATAAAGGATACAGTGATGCAAATTGGATATCTGATATAAAAGACTCAAAGTCCACTAGTGGATTTGTGTTCACATTAGAAGGTGAAGCTATATCCTGGAAATTCTCTAAACAAACAGTTATAGTTAGATCTACCATGGAATCTGAGTTTACAACTCCAGATAAATGTGGTGAAGAGGTTGACTGGTTACATAACTTCATAGAGGATATTCCAAAATGGTTGAAACATGTGTCAGAAATTTGCATATATTGTGATAGTCAATAAGGATTTGGAAGGGCACAGAGTATCATATACAATGGTAAGTCTAAAAATATACGTCGTAGATACAATACCATCATGCAATTACTCTCAACTGGAATTATCTCTATTGATTATGTAAAGTTAAAGGATAACACTGCGGATCTGCTAACCAAATGGTTAAATACATAGATAGTTGAAAAATTATCGAAATGAATGGGACTTAAGCCCTTAAACGGATAAGCTAGTAGAAAGGAAACCTAACCTAGTTAACTGGAGATCCCAAGATCTAGGTTCAAAAGGACAACCTAATTGTAAAGACTAAATTGAATAATTGTGGGGAATTTTATCTCATGTCCATCTCTATGATGTAACAGTGATGCCCGTAAGGATGAAGGATAAGCAATAAGATTTTAATAATTCTTATGCGTCGAAAATTGAGCAAAGTAATGCTGGTTACTTGCAATAAGAAATCACATATGCAAGAGAGAAGTTGGACTGCTTCTAAGAGAATTGTGTGGGGCTCAATTTTAGGAACTCTCGCAGATCTAGGCATATGTTCATGGTAAAAAACGAACATAACAATGAGAGCTGAATTGCGTTAGGAAGAATTCTGTTTGGAGTATATCATCTTCTACATAAAATGTAGAACAGTTCAAGAACATCGTGTCTATTAGACAACTAGTAAAATAAATATATTTTCACAAGGGAATGTTCAAAGGGTTAATACCTACCTATCCTATGGAGGTTTCAACCATTGAACTATATCATCAACTCTTTATGTCTTCTGTTTCTATGCCTCTATCAATTTTCATTCATGTGGGGAATCGTTGGAAATAATAAATAAATTGAAGGGTGGATTTTGGCATAAATCTTGAATAGGACCCGTTTGTTTATTTTGAAAGATCATGATTGATTTGTGTTCTTCTCCGTGAGAACATCGAAATCATATATTTACATGCCAAAAAATGATGCTTCGGTAAATGAAAAATTGAAGCTCAAAGTGATGAATTGGAAGAGATTTTATGTTGAAGGGAAACTGGTTAAAGTTATCCCACATATGAAAATGGATAACGGCAATGACCACTTTAAGTATGATTACATTTTAGAAGGGTGTAATCATGTGTAGCATAAAAGTTTTCTCCACATGCGCGCACAAAGGGGTGCAAATCACGGATTGAAAATGGTTTTAGACCTTGAACTTGTGTACGAGCGCGATCTACGTACACGAATATTGGACTGGATGGACCAAAAAATCGGCCCTTAAGAAGGTCCATGTTTCGCCTTTATTTTATTATTTGTCCAAATAAAAAACCTTTCAAATTATTTTAACTCTTGAAGCTCATGTAATTATATCTGTGTTAATGGAGAGATTAACAGTCGGGTTAATGGTGGTCAGTGGTATAACTCTTTGGCTGTTAATTCTCTATTAAATCCTATTAATTTAGGCATCTTCTTCCCTTACAAAAACACGAAAAATGTATCTTCTCTGAATATAATAGAGTTTTATCTCTTGTCTGCATCCGTAATTTTTTTTTCTGTCAAAGTCTTGGTGGTGTTGCTGTTCAGATACTAAGTCAGTTCGTCGAAATAGCATATGCAGTGTTCAAACTCAACTGATTTTTTTGTTGTATTATAGGAAACAGACACTCGAACTAAACCTCAAGCACTTACGGTGAGGGGGCGAATCAGTTTTAAGGAAACCGTGTTTACACAGGCTTCGGTTTCAAAGTTCATTGGATTTTTATTTCCTACAATTTATATTACTTGTTCTATTTTTTTTATTGTGATTAATAAAATTATTTAATCTGTAATATTTTGTTTAACATTCGGTTAGTTAGCTGTCCAACCAATATTTGCTTATACGGTATCTGTTCTGCCAGTAGTGTTCTGTTCATATGGTACGTTAGTTGCACTACCAGTATGTGTTCTGTCCATAAGGTAAGTTAGTTGCACAACAAATATATGTCCATCGGATATTTTTGTTTATACAGTAAGTTAGTTGCACATCTAGTATGTGTTCATCTTGTGTTTGTTAAGCCGATATTTATTCACTATTATTTTGTAATAGTTATATCCTCTAGCACTCCTTAAAGAGTTTCCAAATAATTACAATGCTTAACTACTATTGTTGGACTCAAAGCATCGATGGATCAATGGCAATCTAAAATGAACATCCAGCTTTTCCCATTTTGCAAAATTTAGTTCGATTGCATCAACTTCCTATTTTTTATTCTTCAAATAAATCGATTTTTTTGTTCTTCTTGTCCTTTAAGGTAGGGATAACAACTCCGCTGTTAAGATTCAGGTCGTTAGTCCTTAATACCTTTAAATTTGATATATTCAGATGTTTGGACATTACAAGTCCCATCTGTAAGTGGTTGTAAGTTTTGTCTTGTCTACAGACGATTTCTCTTGGCTCATGTGGATGTACCCCTAACACAAAAAATCCGATGTATTTGTTATTTTTGTGAATCCAAAACTCGTGGATAATTTATTTTCTAGTTCTGTCGAGCAATTACATACCAATAATGGTGGTGAATTTAGGTCAAACCAATTCAAAGATTTTTTTGGCAAAAATTGGTTATATCATTGTTTAACATGTCCTCATACCTCTCAGCAAAATGAAATTGTAGAGAGGAAATATTGCCACATAGAACTGGTCTTACACTTTTTGTAGTATCAGGACTAAACACAAAATATTGGGTAGATGTTAGTATATCTAATCAATAGATTATCAACACGAGTTTTGAAAAATAGCACACCCTAATACATGTTTTTTAACTGAGATCCCAAATGTACTGATTTAAAAATATTTGGATGTGCAAGCTTTCTTCTTTTAAAACCATATCACCATCACAAATTGTCATTCAAAAGTAAACAACGCATATTTTTAGGATACTCTGGCAATTAATGGTATCGATGTCCTTACAATACAACAACCCTAGTTTATATCTCTCGACATGTGATTTTAATGAGACTTCTTTTCCTACCAAGGATATTGCACGTACTAAGCCACCAATGATGCAGAGTCAATTTCCTGGTAGTATCCAAACTCAATTATCTTATCTCAGTTCAATAAATTCGCATTATATGTCAACTGCAGAATTAGTATAACCTCGTCGTCTATTCCAACTGCAATTTGTATTCAAATTGATAAAAAAAACTCACCAGCCAGCCATTAGATGTTGACAACTTAAATTTGAATTTCAATTAGCCACAAATCCTCCAATATCTTCGGCTCTATCTCTAATTGAACATGCTAAAATCTGTAGCTTCCCCAAAATTGTGGTATTATCGATATTGAAAATATTGGTCTCTTACCTGTTTAGATTTTATCTCATCCTATTTGTCCTATATATGATGCTTCTGTACAACTCATTGCATAGGACCATACATAACAATCAGACCCTTTTGACCATACAAGTATTTCTTCCCAACCTAACCAAGTCGTGACATGATTGTAGACTGGTAACTCCAAACCTAAACAATTTTCAGACTATGAAATCTTATATATTCCATCTGACATCCATTCCATCCACTCTTTAGTATTCTAATAGAAATTAAGCCATCCTGATATACTAAGGCAGTGCCTAAACTAGGGTGGAGAGCTTTTATAGAGCATGAATTGGATGCCTTATGGTGAATGGGACTTGGTTTCTTTGTCCGCATCCTTCTACTCATCATGTAGTTCAAAATAAATGGTTTACAAAAACAAAAGAAAACCGATGATCAATTGACAAGTATTGTGGGCGATTCCTACCACGACAAGAGAGCACTATTTCCATGATCTACGGTGCTGAGGCTATGAGCCCTGTCGAAATAGGGTTGCATTCGCCTCGTCGAATTCATTTTAATGAGATATCTAACAACGAGTTGAGGAAGTGGGAGCTGGATTTCCTTGAAGACATGAAAAATGATTCCCAAACGATGCTTGCCTCCCAGAAGAAGATGAATCGGTATTATAATGCTAGGGTAAAAAAGTGGTCATTTCAAAGGGGAGACCTTGTACTAAGGAAAATTTTCTTTTCTTCCAAAGAACCAAGTGTGGGAATTACTTGGTCCCAACTGGGAAGGACCTTCCGCATATCTAAATGATTAAGGCCCGGGACCTACAAAATTGAGGATTTGGGTAGAAAGACGCAGCTAACCATTGGATTGTCGAACACTTAAGAGTGTACTATCAGTAAGCTCATATTGTCAACTTTGTCCAGGTAAACTTCTTTCATTTGTGTAATTATATTATAAATAAAAATGCTCTTTATGTTTATAACCATGTGGAAAATCCTCTCCATGTATGGTCCAAACATCATGGTAGAAGTCATTGTATGGAAGAGCCATCCCCTTGCAAAGAATATTTCCCACCTCAAAAGGAAATGTATGAAACACCCTAGTGGGGCGAACCTTAAAACTTGCAAGGAACAACATACAAGATTCTACCATCTTTACAACCCTCGTAAGACAAACTCACTATAAAAAGTTGGTTAAAGAGCAACTTGAATTAATAGACGTGCCTAGCCAAATGGAGACCTTATTGATCCAATCAATTGTTTCAAACCTATCTCAAGTCATCATGTCATCTTCTTTTGAAAAATCAGTGCATAATTCTTAATGGTGAGGTGTTATTAAGTTCATTGTTATCCAATTATTACACCTGGGTCGATCAGTTTCTGTTATCCTTCTAGGCTCCAACACTTGTACAAATTCAAAAAAGGTAATACAATTACATAAAAGAAAAACTTTTCATATACATGGAGCGAGTTGATTACAAGATAGCACATGGCAAAAAAAAAAAAAGATGAGGAATAAAAAGCCTAAGTCTATGTAGTGGCATCATCCCGTTGAGGCTCCACATTGCCTTCCTTCAGTTTTTCAACAGAATAATCAACATCATCTGCAAGAGTAGATGGCTATGCTGAAAGGAACCACTCCCTTACAACAACCAAGTCCACTTGAGGCTATAGTAAAGCTATCCTCTTTAAAACTTCATCGTATGCGACCTTCCTCTAGTACAAGTCGATGATGTCATACTTAGCAATTTAATGGAAATGTACCACATAATCATTCACGAGTGCCTCCCCGGCCCCACTTAGCTCTTGCCTCAAACTGGCAACCTTAGCAGTCAACTCACCTACTTGGGACTTCACTCACCTTTCTCCTTATTTATAGCCTCTAAGGCCGATGAAACAATTCTCTATAGTTGTCAGAGTTCTCGATTTGCTTCGTCAAATCATTCACTTCAGCTTTACAGAGGTGGACCTCCTTCTTCAACTCATCATATTCCTTGGAAAGTGCATCCACCCTCGACTCCACCTTAGGTTGCTTCTCCTTGAATCAATGGCTTCACCAACAGTAGATGCCTCAGCCTTTACCTTTTTCAATTCATCATCTGCATTAGCCACCTTCTGAACAAATTATTTATTAAGACTTCACAGTCTCCTCATGTTCATCTGGGCATTCAGAAAGAAGCCTTATGAGTGAGCCTACATGGAGAAGCCAAATTCTATCATATCCATCGAGTCATAGGTGTCGATGTAGGTAGATTACTTATCAGTCCAGTACTTATAATAAATTCTCATAGCCGCCTAGAATTTGGTGGAAAACATCTCCATAACGGCTAGAGCAATCTCATGTGACCTCCTTACTAAAAAATTCTAAGATTTTCCCTAAAAAAGGCCTCATTTGCTGACTTCCCTCACCTTTTCCTCTTTATGTTGTCACACTCATCGTCCTGGTCTTCAACATTAACTATTTTTATAGTGGAAAGGGGTGCGGCTGCAATGGGCTTCTTCATGGATTCATCAATGGTAGTTGGCGCTTAGGGGCATGCGGAGGTTCGATATTCTTCATTATTGTTAACCTCCTCTTCTAAGGCTTCTATCATTGGAGCTCCATCTTTTCATTGTCCTTTTTCTCTAGGAGAGGTGAAGGATTTTGCTTCGACAAGCGAGACAACTCGTCTCTTTGATGTTTGTATGCTGGAGTTTCTATACTCAACGATTTCTTCTTTTTCGTCTCGCCAAGTCGCCTCACAAAGAACATATTCTGCGGACACACTTTTTCTTCTAATGTTGCTCTACAAAAGAAGTGATACATTGGAGGTCCGTTCAAAACATAAGGCCAAAGCACACATGATTTTTGAAGCTACTTAACTCGGTAGCCATCAGCAAATGAGTAAGGGAAATGGTTCATTTGCCAACTACATTCTTAAAGTGCCTCTTCTCAATGGCTAGCTCGTACTTTGACACTAGCCCACTTAGACAGCTCGAGCTCGAACCGGTTAGCTGTAGCTTCATAAAACAAGTTAATAATACAAGTTGCCAAAATATACCAACAAACATGCTCATAGCAAACAAAAACTTACTATACTTGTGGTACTGAGTTGACATGATTATTTTTGGGACTGTATCACTCTCCATAGTTTGCCAACAACTTCTCACTAACAACCAAAATGACTTTCAGTTCGTTATTGAGGTAAGTGTGCCCTAATGAAGGACGAATACGGGCACTAAGGGTTCATACAATACCACTCCTTACAATCCTCCTATCTACTAGAGGCTCGGGGTTGGAAAAGGCTCTGAAAAATATCGGGAGACGTATCCTTGCCAAGAGTGACCTCCTTCCAAAGAGGAATACCCCAGTTAATTGGCTCCAAGCGTTGAGTACAAGCTTCGTAGCGATTATGTTATATAGCCTAAGTATATACCTAAAGAAATGATGTAGGGACAATTTCATCCTAGCACTGAAAATTGCCTTGCTCATAGCAAGACAACATTCCTTAGGAAAACAGGCTCGCTTGTGAAGTGTTGGGAAGAACATCTCAATGGTATCTGATCCTATAGCGCTTCCTAAAAGTCCTTAATTTACTCTCTTCTACTCAGATCGGCCACAATGAGGCCCCTACCTCACACTATAGTCTATGGGACCCACTTATCCTTTCAGTAGGGATCAATAGAGGTAAGCCGTCTCGGCACGAATGATCACCATATCAACTTTTTCAGAAGACCCCCATTTGGTACTCGGTTTCGATGAAGAAGCTATTAGACGTTTTCTTTTTAGGAAAGCAACTAGAAAAATAAAAGGTTTGTTACTTACGCAAACCGTATACACATAAAAAGAAGGTATGAATAAAGTGGTCGTCGAAAAAGCTGTGAAGGTGATTGGAAATCGCAGATGATCTTTCATGTGTTTGAGGATTTTTCACAAGGTAAGAAGGTGAGAAATGAACGAGTTTTTCCGTTTATAAGCAACAAATATGAAGCTCCACCATTAGATAAGCTTCAAGGAAACCCTAGGCGTACACTTGTACCACATCCGGCTCGTTAAAACTAAAAGGCGCTTACTGATTCAATTCAAATCAACGATTTAGATCATTATGTGCTAAGTACGTGCTCAAAGTTAGCGTGGCCTTTGCCAATAGTAATAGAGCATCATCATGGCGCAATAAATGCTCACGCAATACACATATTGAAAATCCCAAACTGTTAAGCCATCGTGCCTTGGAAATAAAAGATGTTTTCAAATCATTGCAGCTTACATCCCATCAACTTCAAATATATTAATAGGTTTGCCATCTTAGCATGGGCCTTGCCTCTGCTTAAGCATTACTACAGGCTTCAAATATATCAGTAGGCTCGTCCTCTTAGCAAGTGCCTCTTGCTTTTACTTTATTTAACCTTACTACAGGCTTCAACTATGTCCACATGCAACTAGTTTTGCTAACATCGAATTTCTTCCATTACGTAATATCAAACATCAACGTCAAAGTCCACGCATTGTATGAATAATCATATATGTCTTCCAAGGACTATTGAGCCACGTTATCTCTTTTTTCACAAAAACTCACAAAAACTAGAAGCCCTCAACTTAAAAGTCTATGCATTATATGAATAATTATACATGGATTTCGGGGACTATTGTTACGCCTCATACCATAAGGCTCTAGAGTTCCTGTATGGCAAGCAAAATTGGGGCCACACATTCCACATCGTACTGCCATAAGGAGTTCTGAACCCATCATTATGTCGAACCCATTGGATTGAGCTGACCTCTATGGAAAGAATCGAACCCACATCACAGAGGAATCGCTGAAGGAGTTCGACATAAAATCTTTTCAGGCAATCCATGGTATGTGATTGATGTGACAATCCAGTGCTGTCGCCGCCCTTTTCAACTAAACAAGTCAAATCTAAAGCCTCAAGCTAGGTGTTATAGATAATAAAATGGTATTAGCATTTAATACTCATGATTGATTGATGGCAATGACAAATGGCCCCAGTCGGTAAGATGAAGCCATGTGTCCTTTCACAACTCTTAGCATCATCAACTACTATAAAAACTCATACTTAGTATCGTTCAAAAGGTAATACAAATATAGACTCATAAGCTATAATTTAGCTCAATCACCGTTTAATCTATTACACCCCGAAGTGGACCCCATTTTTACATTGGAAGCTTACTTTGAAAGCCCTCCCACACTCATATACACTTCTTCTTGATTGACTTGATCATTGGAGTGCACGTAGTCTACTCTACCATCATCAGAGAAGGCTACGTGAGGCTAACTGTTTGTCCAAGTGTGACTTAATCCTGTTTGCGTGGATTTGAGAGGCCTTTGGATCTGTTGGTCACGTTGGAGGTACAAAATTTGAGGTCAACATGCATTACCCGTGATTACCTCATTGGATAGCAGCATAACGAGTTTTGAGATATCTCAGAGGCAGTGTTGACTTGGATTTTCATTATACATTATCATCTATTACTTTACATGCGTATTATGATTCTGATTGGGCAAGAAATCCAGATGATTGACATTCAACCAGTGGTTATGGACTTTTTTAGGCACTAATTTAATTTCTTGGAGTGCAAAAAAACAAAATGTAGTTTCCCGTTCAAGTAGAGGAGCTGAGTACAGTTCCATGACCCTTGCCACCGCTGAATTGTATTGGTTGCATATGCTTTTTCGAGATTTACATATTTCTTTTATTGACATTCCAACAATGTGGTGTGACCACATTAGGGCTTGAGCATTGGTCACTGTTCCGGTCTTCCATGCACGACCTAACATATTGGGATTGATTATCATTTTGTTATAGAAAAAGTGGTTAGCAAATATATTTATGTTCAATATGTGTCAACAGTAGATCAGATTGCAGATATTTTTACGAAAATGACATATTGTTCAGCGCTTTTATTTCTTACGGACCAAACTGAGAGTTAGCGCTCTCCCTCCCAGTTTGAGGAGGTGTCAGACACATTGATCATTTGACTAGTTCTGCAGAAAATATCCGTATTGAAGTTCCATCCAAAGATTCAGTTGGCAGTTTCGATATTCCTGGCTGATAGGTTATAAAATTGTAACTTACTCTTAGCTGTAGCTTAGTAGATTTTGTAGGATCAATTCCATATAAATCTACTTTTCTGTTATAGTTATGTTTACAAATACACATATCAACTCAAAAGGCTTCGGCGTCTTGCCAAGCCAAATATTTTTCTAGTTTAAATATCTTTCACTAACCATCGTAAATAGGACTATATTTACTCTCCATTCGAATTATTTGTTTTTCCCTCGGTGAACCTAGAATTACTCATTTTATAATCTAAGGTAGGTTACTATGGTGGATTATTGTAGGCCAATATTATTATTATTATTATTATTATTATTATTATTATTATTATTATTATTATTATTATTAACCAATAACCTTATTGGCCTTCCTTTGTTGAGCACTTGGAATGCTATAAAACCTACTTAGTTTACTAATTACAAGCAAAATATTCTGTAACATGTAATGTATTGTATATTACAATGTCAATAACACTTGCATACTCGAGTTGAACAATTATTCTTCAGTTATTCTTGACAAATTTTATACTCATGCAATTGAGAGTAGTTGTCTCTTTTAATTTGAAGCGATTGAATTTGTTTACCACATTTTCAATATAATGTGGTCGATTTATTGCATAATCCCACTATGTTTAATTACTTTGAAAGTCAAAAGCGTATCCATATTGTAACATCCCAATATTTTAAGTTGGTTAATTAAGTTACGTGAGATTATTTATTAGTGAGAGCATTGTAATTAATTATTGAACCTTGTAAATTTTATGAGTAATATATTAGAAATTGTCTTTCAATATAGTTTATGAAAATATGGGACTTTAAATTGATTAACATGAAAAGTTGTAGTAAAATAAGTTCCCGTTTGACAATCATACTTCTGGGAAAAATGAGTTTTGAATAATGATTTTTAGAAAATATATATTTAAAAAGTAGGGAAAAGTTTTGAATTTACATGCAAAATATTTTATTGTGAGAACATGTGATTAAAAATAAGTATATAGAAAAAAAGTTTTAAAAGGGGCTTAGTCAATTTCCTAAACTAAAAGTACGAAATCTAGAAGGTTAAAAATAAACGTAAGTTGAAAATAGAGATATTATATTAAATTAGAGTAAGATTTTGGTTTTAAGGGAAAGAGATTCAGGAGGACCAAGATGATAACACGATGAACTAAGGAATAATTTTAATAAAAAAATACAACACGGATTTCGGCTGGACAATAAAAAATTACGCATTGTGGTTTTAATGGACACTTGAAAATATGGACACTTGGTAATAATATAAATTCGCTATTACAAAGATAAAATGACCAGATTTGTTACAATTAAAGTTTCCATATTATATTGGAGATAGGGCGGTAACCTTCAGTCCTTGCCAATAAAAAAATTACCTTATTCTTCAATTAACTGGGTAAGGAACTTTATAAAATATTACGCCCAATCAGACGAGAATCTAAACATCGACCACGGACAACCAATTAGCATGCCAAATCAAGCCCGTACTCTATTTTACTATCCTACTGGTCTAACCGACGTTATAAACTACGGTAATTTAAGTGATGCATTGCCTCAACCAAGGTGCCATGTAGAGGTCGACCCTTCATAGCTTAAGCGAGCTATTATAACTTGTTGCAGAATAAATCCAAGTCTACTAGCATCTTAATGTGAGAAGTCATATCTTGCTTCACATATTCCAAGAGATCTTCCGTACAATCTTTATGTGATTGATTGATGTGATATCTCTGCAGTAGACGCCTCACATTCAATATGTCAGTCTACTTTTAAGAGATCAGAACTAAACTTTAGGGTGACGACTTTTCTGACATTAAATGCCCCTAAACTTAGTACTGATGGACTGACACTTAGGAGAAGATGCATAGGCGCCGTCAAGATGAGCTCATGTGTCTTTTCATTCAATGGTAACTAATATAAAAGTTCACACTTAGTGCTATTTAAAAGAAATGCAATTTTAAATATTATAGTAATATTTCTCTCTCATTATTCTCTCTATACATCCCCGATGCCTATACACTAACGTGACTCACGTCTTTCGTCCTTCCACACCTAAATTTACATCCACAAGTTGACTTATTTAATCGTTAGAGTGCTTGCGACCAACTCTCCTAACTCTGGAGAAGGCCACGTACTTTTAACGATTTGTTTAAGTGTTCAGAAACCATCTTCCATGCAAGCAACTCTTTGTCGTTTCCACATGAGAGGTGAATAATCTCAAATGGAGCCCACCTCGAACCCTATGAAGCAGATCTCATTATCTTTGACATTGGTGAACCATTCCCCATGCAAGGAAGTTTTTGTCTCTTCGATAGGAGAGGTATGAAGCATCTCAAAGGAAGACACATCGAAGCCTACAAAATAGACCCCTATTATCCTTTGTCATGGGTTAACCATCCCCCATACAAGAAAGTCTTGTCATTTTGATAGTAGAGGTGTGAAGCATCCTAAAAGGAGACCACCTCAAACCTTAATAAGCAAACATCATTTCCCTTGACATGGGTGAACCATCTCCCATGTAAGGAGAAAACTGTCGCTTCGAGGCCTATTCGTTATAAATTAACTAAGGTATCAATATGTATACAAATTTAATCAAGAGTGCTGCTTAACTTATCCGAAGTCATCATAGTTACTTAGTACGTCAGATCGAGTTATTATTGACGAGGTTTTAACACATAATGATGCAATATAGTGAAGTAGATGTGATACAGTCAACACAGTACCTAATAGAAGTTATCAATATATGTAACAACCCAGATCTCTATACCCAATCCGTTAGCTTACGTATTGTCCGCTTTGGGTTGTTCTATGCCCACTTACCTCCTCACGGATTTTGTATCGGGATTCAACTTAAATTTCTCATTAGACAGAAATCTTGAGTTCAAATCTTGAGGGATGCAATAGAAATCAGTGAGGACTAAATGGGTATAGGCCCACCCAAAGTGGACAATATGTACGTTAATGGATTGAGTATAGAGATTCGGGTTGTTAAAAATGCGTGTTTTTTTGTAACGACCTGGGTCTCTATACCCAAGTCATTAGATTAAATTTAAGTCTCTCATTAGGTAGAGGTCTTGAGTTCAAATCTTGGGGGACGCAATAGAAATCCGTAAGGGGATAAATGGGCATAAGCCCACCCAAAGTGGTCAGTGCATAAGCTAACGGTTTGGATATAGAGACTCGGGGTCGTTACAATATAACTCGTGGCTGCCACTTCGCCAACCGTTGCTACTTTTACCTTCAAAGATTCAATTTCTTCCTTTTGAGCCTCAACTTGCTGCCTCAGATCATAACTCTCTTTATTAGAGGCCTCCAAAACCTCAGTAGTGATGCACTGGTGGTCATTTGATTGGCGGACCTTTTGGTTAAAGCTTCCACTTGGCACTAACCTTATGTAGTTCTTTCTTCAAATGGCTCACTTCAAACTTATCTGAGACTAGCTTTACTTTCACCTTCGTCCTCTTTAGTTCGGACTCCTCGTCAACATCCTTATCTCTCTTTAATTCCTCATCTAGGCCGAAGGAGGCCTGACCTTATCCACTAGCTCTCTACACAGTCTGTAGATGGCGGGGAGATCCTTGGCGCTTAGACCCATCCCAAGGGCACAGGCCGTACAAACTTTACCTACATATAGAAGGTCATCAGCGTCACAAGAGGACATATGGTTTTGCCACCTCTTCATCAAATATAATGAACATTTGCAGCAGCCGTTTCGGTAGGATCATGGTTGCCACTCTATTGCGAGGTCTTCAGAGTTGCCCCTCAAAAAGTTCTGTACCTTATCTCCTCAGGACATATATGCAGGTTTCTTCTGCCATGATAAGGCCTATCCTCCTCATTAGAAGTCGATGAACAGATTAAGATAGATACGATGGTAATTTTCCTTGGCTTGAGAAGGAGAAGGAGGAGATAATGCTAGTTGGAATCGGGGGAAGGGGGGACCTTTGATAGCCATTGGGGGGCCAGAAGTAGAGGGGGCAGAACCAGTTTTCCTCTTCTTTATCAGAGGTTTTTTAGCTCCATGAAAGACAGCCTTTTGCTAGCCTTCTCTAGTTGATCCATCTACATTTTATACACAGAGATGGTAGTCTTTAGCTCCCGAGCTTCAGCTAGGCTCCACTGGATATGGGACATGTCCGGCCTCAAGGCTCTCTCTTTTAAAAAAAAAAAAAATCCTGTAAAGTACGAAGCATCAGTACATACAATTTAAAAAGGTTTACAAATCTAATGTAAGAGTAAAAATTATCTTGAGAAGACATGAGCTCGTTAAGGATAAAATGAATATTTTTCTCGATATGCTTGAAGTATTTGAGAGCGATGTTAGGGAGTTGTTAGATGATGAAGATGATACCCTACTCCACCTCAAGAATCTTACAGCATGGAAGCGAAATGGTTAAGCACACAAGAAAATGGTTAAGCACAAGACAAGTTTTAAGTATATAGGAGATAATAGATTGTGACTAGAAGACTCACTGGAAGTGGAATAAGTGGTTGGAACACGAAGAGGGGCCAATGGGTCACTTCAATAGTATCCTACCATCTAAAAGTCAAGAAATGTGGAAGCCCCACCCCAAATGGAACATGGGACCTCAGGATGTCAAATAATACCACTCCTTGAAAGTATGGATGGCAATGCAACGGGTGTGGGACGGGTCGGCTATTTTCAACCGGTCCTGTCAAGTATTTTTGTTACATTACCCAATCCCAATACCCAGTTAAAGTAGGACGGGATGGGGCAGGTTTGGGGGCAGAGTGGGGCTCATCTCCATTTATTTTTTATTTATATGTTTATTTATTTTATTTTTTGCTTTTATTTTTTGTCTTTAGTTAGTAAATATTATTATTTTTTTAGCAATTTGTTAAAAACAACTTATGTTGTCATTAAAAATGATGATAAATCTATTATTTTTATTTGATAAAAACTTAAATTTGAAATTAACTTTATTCGGGACGGATAGCGGGGCGGGGATCGTAGAAATTCTTGTACCTGCTCGATATTCGCTTCGGGGCAATGACTCCTGCCCCGTTTACCCGGTTAGGTGGGTTAAACGGGTTATTTTGCCATCCCTATTGAAGGAGTTATCGTTGTAAATGGTGTAAAAGAAACTAAAAGGCATATCATCGCCCAACGTGGCCTCAAGCCATAGCATCCAAGACCTAATCATTTGGCTTCATGAGTTCGTATTCAGTTTGGTTGGAGATAGGCCATACGAATGTAGAGAAAGCGAAGAATGGGTAAACAAAAACCGACCTTTAGGATGGCATTACTAGTGGCTACTCACCCAAGTCTAGGATAACAACCCCACTCAATTATTCTGTATATCTCCCTAAGGTTTTCGATTTTAACATGGGTCATTTTCAAAGGGACATCTAATGTCCCCCATTTTACAGATGTGTTTGCCTATTAAGAGTCTTCAAATGTTCTCACTTGACCTAATGGCAATAAAAATTTCCATCGATGTGAGAAATGTGGAAGTGTTAAGGGCAATGGCACTATAGCAAATCTATTCCCAGCACCTCACGAGAAACACCTACAGACTTTCCAAACATTCTCCATGTTTCTAAAAGTCCGAAGAAAAATAAAAAGGATGGAAAAATGAGAAATCTAAGGGTCCATTTGATTGGAATGATGGAAAATGGGTGGAAAGAAAATGAATTCCAGAGAAAATAATTGTCTAGAATTTATTTTCTAGGGAATTTTCAATTAATTGTGTTTGATTAGTATAATTTTTCACCTTGGAAATGTTGAAATTTAAAATTTTTTGGTATTCGTTTGACTTTATTTTTCATGATAATTGTCCATTAAAAATATTTTTTTTTTACAATTGGGTATAGAATTTGTTTTCATTGCCCAAAAAAAAAAAAAATTGGAAACCACTTTCCCACCACTTTGGTGGGAAAATCAATTCACCTAAAACATGGAAAAGGGGTCACGTGGGGGGGTTGGGTGGAAAAGATTTTGCCAAGAAAATATTTGCTATCAAACAACGAAAAAGTTGGAACTTGAAAAAAGTTCCATGGAAAAGAAAATGAACCAAACAGGCCTGAATAGATATTTACCTAGAAAGTAACTTCCCTTGGATGAAGACTCACCGAAAAGCTTGAATGTTGCCAAAAATAGATAATCTTCGCTGGATTTGTAGAGAGAGAGAGAGTAAAAAATATGTTTTCTAACTTTTGCAAAAGTAGAAACTTCCTATCAAGAAAAGGACCCCTTTTATAAGCGAGGCAACACTCTTCATCCCTTAGATCAAATTAAAATTGATCTTAGCCATTCATCTATCAAACACATCCGAGCTGTTAAAAATGAAATTTTACTTGTCTCGTCCAAGGATGAGGCTATGAAAGTTGTGGTTCTGAGAAAACCGATTACTTTTGTTAAGTGAAAACACGTTTCTTAGTTGTGTTAATTCTTTACACTTGGCATGACTGGATTGGTTCCATGACAATCACTTGGACTTGGGTTTTTCTTGGAGTTGATCTGGGCCATCAATACATATGTACGGTTGGGCTTGAGGGTATATCAAGGCCCTTGAGTCATTGGAAAGTCACTTTTCTTTCTTCTCTTCATCCGGCTCCTTCTCTCGACTGTATGAGGCAATTCTGTGCATCCATAATTGAGAGTTTGTGTTCTGAACATTGTAATCATTTACATATCCATTTTCATTGGTGATTATTGATTTTGTAGCACGGTTACTTAATAGATATTGTTGTATTCATTCACTATTTTTGGGTTGTAATTGATTATCAATTACAATCGTGTATGAATTTTACTTTTCTTCATTTGATGATTGTGATTATTATTGTTAAATTTTCTGTGGCCTTCAAGTATGTCTTAGTGCTCTCATCATGAGAAAAATTTTGAAATATAAGTGAGTGGTAGTTGTCAAAGTGGCACACTCATTTTTATTTATTTGGTTTTCTTTTAAAAAAATTTTTTTTGGACGTTAGCATCGTAATTTTGAATTATTACATATAGTGTCTTGCCCAAAGATGTTTTATATGTGATATTTTTTAAAAATTGAAGTAAGACAGTTAACGA
Source organism: Fraxinus cuspidata (assembly GCA_903798385.1). Lineage (NCBI taxonomy): Eukaryota > Viridiplantae > Streptophyta > Magnoliopsida > Lamiales > Oleaceae > Fraxinus > Fraxinus cuspidata. The sequence goes on from CAIGRP010079249.1 coordinate 17,416, forward strand.
GTTTAATTGGTCTAAAAATCTCATTCTGCCGAATGGTGTTGGTATTTCAAAACCAATCTGTTTTGTTAACTAA
>CAIGRP010079250.1:0-34888 GCA_903798385.1 Fraxinus cuspidata
ATGTTCGCAAGTATACACTATTTAAGATTCCCAAGGTTTCGTAAGATTCACGATCTTAGATCAAGGAAATTTTCAAACGAGTAAGATCTAGGTATTCTAATAACTTAACAGTACAACAAAAGATATGTCAACTAAATAGTTTCACTCATGATATATAAAAAAAGGTAATATACTGTAATTTATCAAATTAACAATTTCAATCACGTAGTACGAAGAGTAAGTAATTCCAAATTTCTAGCACGGGCAATAGTTACCCTATACAGTAACCCCAATCCTATTGTCACCCCTAGACGATGACATGCTAGTGCTGAAAATTTAAACAAGATTAGTCAATTTACCATAGCGGACCTATCTAAGTCCGTAAATTACGAGAGATACAAATTTATTGCTTTAGGGCTACGATTTTATAGCATAATGTAATCCAGTAAATGTATTGCAGTTGCGATTATTAACCTACCAAGGGCAAAATCAACCAACTTTTCCCGTGTAACCTGAAACTCGAAAACAATAATATCTGTATGTTTAGGAAATTAAAATAAGTAAATTTCCTGAAGAGAGCTCATTGTGAACAGCCTCCACGTACCGCCACTAGAGCCACACATGCCTCACTGTCTGTAATGCCTTGGTCTGCAGAAGTACCCTGTGGTGCTGGATTCGTCAACTGTCGACTGGTTTGGCCAGAAAGTAAGCTTACAGGTTCGATTAAAAGAGTGAAAAATTGGACAGTTTCTTTCATGTCGGAATTGGATCTATTTTTCACCCAAAAATTGACCAACCAATGCTCTGATACCAAATGTAGATTTAAGAACTCTAAACACCAAGGAATCCGGGCTCAGTATTGGATCGATCACCACCATTGTTCAACCAAAACCACAAACCAAACACACCCAAAAAGTTGCTCTACTGTTTCTGCCCACCAAGGACTAAATATGGAAATATATTAGCCACAAGGATTAGACACAAAGGCTAAAGGAGAAGGGAGAAAAGATACAGCCAAGAACATCGTTTTTCTCTCAAGCATGGGCTAACAATTTTCACCTTCTATTGCAACAGTAACGGGCATCAAATATAAATAAGAATTGTGTATTTTTAGGGTTAGAACTCAATTAGGCCCAATAGAAAACAATAAGGCCCAATAGGAAATAAATGGGCTGTTAACAGATAAAAGCCATCCAAGTTTGGGTTGGGCCATGAGCAGTACTAATTTAATTAGATTGCTTCAAAGAGCCAAAGTAGATTATATGATTGGCTTAGACGATTGTCGTGTCAATTATAACCTTAGTCATTTGGTCGATGCCGACTCAAATAAACAATACTTACATTTTCGCCCGGGAGGTCATTTGACAATAATTTGCCTAACATGCTCTTATCCCGCAAAGAGCTTATTCTCCTCCTTGATGTGCTAAAGCCCTTTATTTCACTTATAACTAGTGAGAATATCCCATACGATAAGGTTCTGACCTATAATGAGAATCAGTCCTTTGAGCAAGTTTGGTTGAGGTTGGAGAAGTCTACGTAGATCCTCCATTTGCCATTGGCTTTCTTTACCAAGACGGGAATGAATATCCATTTTGGGTATGTTGCCTCTCTAATGAACCCATTCGATATGAGTTTTTGTACATCTTCTTTCAGGGCTGCGTATCTTTCTGGGTTTAGGGCTCTTCTCTTTTGCTTGTGACGAGTAAACTTTGGGTCTACTTCAAGCCAATGCCAACTGACCCTAGGATCAATACCCACCATGTCCTGGTGCCTCCACGCAAATACATCCAAGTTGTTATGTAAGAAGTCTTTAAGCCTGACTTTTTCTTCTGATTCAAGTTTCTTTCTTATTTGTAACACCCTTGCGAGGTCATGTGAATTCATAGGGAAAGGTTCAAGCTCTTCTACCGGGGTTTCTTGTGAGTTCGATTATGTGATTCTGGGATCTAAATCCACCCCAATGATCCCTTCTTTAGGGATATCTATCATGTTGATGTCTTCTCCTTGTTCAGGGGTTGGACCGTCTTTAGGTGTGTCAATAATCTCAGTATCCACCAAAACCATGTTTACAATGCGGGGTTCGAATTTCCTTAAAGATCTAAGGTAGCATTTTCTTGACCCCATCTGATCCCCTGGTACCATGGCCACCCCTTTCTTAGTAGGAATTTCATATACAAATGATGTATGTATGTCACAGCTTGGAGCTCTTTTAAGCCGGTTCGTCCTAACACTCTATAGTAGGCGGATCGATGGTCTACTACAAGGAACTCCATGAAGTGATGGGCCTTTAATGGGGGCTCACCCATTTCCACTACCACTGTGATTCTTCCTCTAGGGATGATGCTATCATTAATAAAAGTCCACCATCATTTTGTCAAAGGAGGTTCCGAACAGGATATTAATGAAACTTCCATTATCCACCAACATGCGTCTCAATCCATTCCTTGCTATGACGGCTCGTACCACCAATGCATCACAGTGTGGATAATAAACTCCCACAGTGTTCGTAGGGAAAAAGGTGATTGGTGGGGTACTCCCAGATCCATGGCCAGTGTTATTGATCAAGTAGCTTGCCATATGAGGGTTTTTCGCTTCTCTCGCGTAGTTTTTCAAGGCGTTCTTGGAGTCTTCCCCTATGTGCGGACCACCTATGATGGTGTCGATTTCTGTACTGGGAGAGTTATCAGCATTTTCTGTAGGCTTTCTCTTGGGTCTTTGTTCCCTTGCCTTGTTTCTATCTTCCTCGTGCTCCTGCCGAAGTGATTCGTTCCTGCGGTGCCGCCTTGCCTCGTTATGCCTAGGCTCTCTCTTTTACCTAGGCTGGGGTGCATTTCTTTGTGTTTGACGGGCATTTCTACCCCCAATATGGGGGCCATTCAATTCTTCATGATATGGCCTGGAGAGGTATTCTCAGTGCTATGGCTGTTGGTTCTATGGAATGTGTAGTATTGCCTATCTCGAGGCTCCCTATTTCTTCATCTACCTCTTTCCCTGGATGGGTTCGATTGCCTTTGAGCCTCAGGTCCAACCTCCTCATACGCCAAAGAGGATACTGTATTTAGAGTGGTTGTGGCCAATTATTGGCCGGAGGTGGTGGCTATCCTGCTTGGGTCCATTGCTAGTCCACCAAGTGGGACACATGGCCTCTTCGTTGTCTTTGAGGTAGTGAGAGTCCCATTGAGGTTCTGTTGTAGTGATCAATTAGCTCTTCATTAATGATTTTGCTTCGTAAAAAGTAGGATTTTTGTTTCGCACGTCCTTCCAGAATAGGGTATTTATATTAGGGCCTCCTCTTAGGACAGAGAGGGCCTCTCTATCCGTAACCTGCTCATAATAGGTCATTTCATCTGTGAAACGGGCCAACTAGCTTTTCAAGGTTTTACCTGTCTGCTGCCTCATATCTTCCAGCCTTTGAATGAGGGATTCTCCCTCCTTGCTAGATACGTATCGGTTTAGAAAGGCCTTCTTGAGGTCGGCCAACTTCTGATGCTGCCAGCAGGGATGCGGCTATACCAAATTTCTACAGCTCCTGTAAGCCTAAGGTGAAAAGCTCTACATTTTAGCACCGGCGAGGTTCCTTATAGAGACATGTGGATTTTGTAGTTGTTGAGGTGCTTTGTCGGATCACATTTTCCTTCATATTTGGGTATCTTTGGAGGTACAAAATGACTTGAGACCAGAGCGCTTCTAAATTCTTGGGAGAAAGGTAGGCTTTCATCGTCATCGTCCAATTCAAATAACCTGATGGTCCATCAGAATCATTTTCCTCTGCCTAATAATGAGGGGGTTGTGATGTTCCCGCTTGATTCATGAAGTTCACTTCATCCCTTATCTCTCGCCTATTTCTAGGCTGAGGTGGAAACTTCTGAGGCTCGTATCCTTGGTATTGTTCCTATCCCCTTTGAACGGGAGGTGGCTGATAGAAACTATTTCTAGATTTGGAAGGTCCGATCCGATCAAAAGCGCTGTTGGATCTTTGAAGTTCATTTTCTTGAATGTACTATAGGAGAAAATTTACCTCCTGTAGCATGTTATCACCGGGTCGACTTGTAACATAGTTGGTGGATGTATCTACTTCCACCTTCATCTCTGCTGGGTCACCATTCATGTCATGCATTTGAGGGTAAGCTGTCGTGTTATTTTCCTCACCTTGGGAAAAAATTCTCTGTCGAGGCTCCTGTGATCCAGCCTGGTGCATTTGCATGAGTAATTGTTGCATGGCAGCGTTCTGCTAGGCCATGCTTCTCATATTTGTAGCCATTTCCCCTACTTCTCTTACTAGGCGTGTTGTGGTACCGCCTCGCTTGCAGTAGTGATGGGGGCAACACATGTTCACATTTGCACAGAGGACCTCTTCAGAGGCCTCTTGTTGCCTATTTTTACCATGTGTTCCTCGGTGGCTGGAATTCATTGCGAGTATCCGATTTCAAATGAGTATTCAAGACTTTTCTTCTTCGCAGTGGTTCTTTCTTCAAGAACCAAACCTTTTTCCAAGATTTTGTTTCAGATAGATTTTACCACAAGACGGTGCCAATCTGTTGACCTCAAAAATTGTATCAATGATGTGGTCAACAGATCCCAAAACCTCTCACACCCACGTAAGCTGAATCCCAACACACTTGGGCAAAATGTTAGTTAAACGACGAAGTCTGCTAGAGAAATTGTTTAGGGTGTGATGGATCTTAGAATGTGAGCCTCCAATTCTCGAAAGGGGGTCGATTATGGGAGCAAAACACTAACTGCATATGTAGCAAGAATATAGGTTTCTAAATTTGCATTAGTCTTCCATGGTGCTGAGTGTGAGCTTTTAGACTTGAATTTGGTAAATGAGGCCCGTCGGATGAAAGGACACATGGCCTCATCAGATTGAATGACCCTTCTTGTAACATGCATCAATCAATCAATCAAGGTATTAAATGCTAGGACCTCTTTTCATATCTATAAGTCCTAGCTGCTGCAAGTGGGATTTGATCGTGTAGCCGTACAGGGGTAGCATTAGTAGTGAGTTGTCTTGTCAATCATTTCACCACAATATCTATTAGGGATTTCGCTATCACCTCGTCAGGACCGGCTACTACATGGGGCGTTTGCCCAAATGGGGTCGGTCCAGTTTCGTGTCATGAGGAAGGGGTAGCTTCCACGCATATAACAGGGTCACCCACTTTGTGATATAAGGCGCGGCCCCCTAGATCGCCACGCAGTTCAAGTAGTGCCACGTGTGGCCCTTAATTTATATTATGAGTAACAAAATACATAGTAAATCAACTTTTAAGTTCTTTTTTATACATATATATAGGACAAAATTTAAATTTATCCACAGAAATTCAGATACCTCATCTTCTTGTAGTTTTTCTTTGTGATAATAGTTGCAGGAGATTTGGAAAACATAATTTTGGATCCAATTCTTATATTTGTGTGTCACATGGGTATAAGTGGTGCTGACATTTCACATGTCCTCTCTTAGTAAGTTTTGTATCCATACTATATCTATTAGACTCTTGATAGGTATAGTACGATAAGACTAAAGAATAAAAACTAGATACTTGTTTTGTGGGTAGTTGATCTTTGTGTTTCTCTTATGCTATTGACATTTATGGTCGAGTGCACTCCTTAAGTTGCTTGATATGCTTAAGACTATTAGGCCTAACATCGAAGAATGTAGTGGACAAGTCGTTGATTCCTCTAAGGATACTAAGAGGAAGTCTAAAAGGGCTTTGGGAAAGCATCCAAGATGGCTAAGACAATCAAAACGAAAAAGGAAAATATAAAATCTAATGATCCTTGTTATCATTTTGGAAAGATAGGTCATTGGAAGAGAAACTGCAAGGTTTATGTCTATTTCATTAGTTTCTTGGATATTAAATATCATATATGAATATCATATTTGTATAAATATGTCGAAACTAAATAGAAGTAGACCCTGGAAACTTGAGAAGTTGACTTACATGTTGAAGTGAGCAAATATTACTGCATTGCTTGTAGGAGCATACTTTTTATCATTTCCTATAAGCTTAGTATTGAAATTAGAGAAATGTTAATTTGTATCCACCATTACTAAAGCATTAAATAAATTTCTTATTTGGACATGAATTATTTTAATGATAATGACAATTGTAGTTCCTTTTTATCTTGATAAGATTTTATTGGTTATGGTAAATTACAAAATGACATTTATATTTTTTAAATATTGAGTATTTTATAATAAGTAAATAATTTAAAAGACATAAAATTGTTAACATAAATATTACCTATATTTGACATTGCAGACTTGATCACATTAATGCATTTCCAAAATTACATGGAGATGTATATTTGGGGTCAACTAATTTTGAGTCATTTAACAAATGTGAATCATGCATGTTAGGTACAATGACCAAATCTCTTTTTACTTGAAAGGAGAAAGAGCTGCATAATTACTGGACTTGATACATAGTGATGTATGTGGACCCATGTCAATTGATGTTAGATGAAGTTTCTCTTATCTCGTCATATTTACTAACGACTATTTCAGAAATGGTCATGTACACTTGATGAGATTCAAGCTTGAAGTCCTTGAAAAGTTCAAGGAATTCATGTTAGATGTAGAGAAACAATTAGAAAAAGATATTCTCACACTAAGATTCGATAGAGTAGATGTACCCTAAAGATAAAATTTTAGATTATTTAAAAGAGAATGAGATTCTCTCACATTGGACTCCTCCACATACATTGCAACATAATGGTCTATCTGAAAGGAGAAATCGTACACTATTAGATATAGTGCGATTAACAACAAGCCATGCAAACCTCCCAAAATCGTTTTGGGGTCATGAACTGATTACTACGTGCTACATACTAAATCATGTCCCATTCAAGTCGGTTAACAAAATTCCATACGGTTATGGAAAGATAGAAGACCCAACTTGTCTCATATTTAAGTTTAGAGCTGTGATACTTATGCTAAGTGCATTAAATCGGATAAGTTGGAGTCTAATTTCAATAAATACATATTTTTGGGATATTTAAAAGAGGCATTTGGATATTAATTATATAATTACATTGAAAAAAAATGCTTCATCTCGAAACACACCGTCATCCTAGAGAAAGAGTTCATTCTAGGAGATTATAGAGGGAGTAAAATAGAATTTGAAAGAGTTCAGATACCACATATAGATGAACTTGAGTCATATCACACGCTTGCTGAGTGACATACTCTTGATTGGGAAATAGAGACTCTTGAGGACATGTTGGCTCCATGTAAATCTTGTAAGATCATTCAACCGTCTAGAGGGTACGAATCCATTATTAATAATTAAGTATTACTAATCAAGGATAATGAACATACTAATTACGTAGATATAAAGTCAAGTGTTAACTCAAAGAGATGGCGGAGGCCATGGGATTCGAGATGAAATCGATGTATGTAAACAAGGTTTAGACATTGATCGACCAGCCTGATGGGATAAAACTCATAAATTGTAAATGAGTTTACAAGAGAAAGACCGACATGGATAGAAACATCCATACATAAATAGCAAGGTTAGTAGCTAAAGGTTATAAATAAAGACAAAAAGTTGACTTTGATGAAACCTCTAATTTGGAGGGAAGTATTGATACGCAGTTATTGGTAGAGGTACAATATCGTAGAGTAAATAAGTAAAATTCAAAAGCAAAAGTCAAAAACAATAGAAAAGGCAAATTTTGTAATTTTTTTTGGAATTCCTTGACATTTGAGAATTTCAAGAACAAATTCAATTCGGGATAGTATTTTTAGTATAGTGTTAATCATGTAACTATACGTCAATTTGATTCACTCAAGTAAGTAGTTTGATTTTTATCGATTAATTCTGTCACTTGGACCGAAAGTAATCAAAGACCTAGTAATTAATAAATGATGGTTATTATTTATTTAATTGAAGGTATATGTGTTCCACATTAGCAATAACAGTCATATGTGATGATCATCATTGGTTGACTAACACTTCATTGCTTTTGATCAATGGAATTGGCAAATTTTAATTAAAATCAAATTAAAGTCAAGTATTGACTTAAAGTGATGGAGGAGGCCACGAAATCCGAGATGAAATCGAGGTATGTGAACAAGGTTTAGACCTTGATCAACCAGCGTGATGGGATAAAACCCATAAGTTGTAAATAAGTTTACAAGAAAAAGATCGATATGGATTGGAACATCTATACATATATAGCAAGGTTAGTAGTTAAAGGTTATAAACGAAGACAAAAAGTTGACTTTGATAAAACCTTTTCACCTATAACCATGCTGAAATTCATTCGAATTTTGCTTACAGTAACTGTATATTATGAATATGAAATATGACATATGACTGTCAAAACTGCTTTTCTTAACGGGAACTTGCAAAAAGGAAGTGTACATGATACAATCATAAGGTCTTGAATCCAAAGAAGCCAACAAGATATGCAAATTTGATAATCCATAAATGGATTGAAGCAAACCTTTTGGAGTAGTAATCCTCGCTTTGATGAGTACATCAAAATGTTTGATTTTATAGATATTATATGTAGATAACATATTAATAATAGAAAATGATGTCCCTATATTTCAATCATTGAAATTGTGGTTATCAAATAATTTCTCTATGAAAGATATGAAAAAAGCAACTTGATCTATAGAGATAGACTCAAAAGATTGCTTGACTTATCCCACAATCTATACAGATAAAATCTTAAGAATGCTTTATATGGAGAAAATGAATTGAGAGTTCATTGATACACTATTGCTACTTTCTAGTCGGACTAGAAGAATAGCAAATATCAATCTAAATATGAGTTTACTCTTAAAATAGAGTGTTTGGTTGGAAATGTTTCAAATAAGAAATAATTGATGATTCAATAACAAAAGCCTAATACAGTACTGCTTCAAAAGTAGCAAATGTTGTGGTTCGTATTAAGAAGTTTATCAATGAATTTGGAGTAGTTCCTAACATTGTTGATCACATACTTCTATATTATGATAACAATGGAGCCATCGTGCAAGCAAATGAACTAATGTCTCATCAATATTCCAAACATGTGTTAAGAAGGTATCATCTCATTGGGAAGATAAAATGATGAAATGATATAAGGAAAAAATTAATTCCCACAAGTTATTAAAATGCAGATCCATTAACAAAGAGTTGTCACAATATAAATATGATTGTTATATGAGCTCCTATGATATTAGATACATAAGTGATTGGATCTAGTGGGAGTGAAAGTTTGTAAATATTATGTTATAAGTTCAATCAACTTTGGATATAAATACTTTTAATATATAATTGATGCATTTCATTTAGGCATATCTATTAAATTTGAATTAATATTCTAATCAATTAAATAATAAGATCCATAGATTCAAGTCTTGGTAATTTGTTAATTACTAGGAATTGTAATTGCAAGATACAAATTACATATGACTGAATCTTAAATCATCTGTGGTCGTAAATAATAACGACATACTTATATCGTTTTTACGGATAGACCATCACGTGTGGCATTTCTTACTTATGAAGTAGCTGATCTCTCAAACTAAAGTGTGGTGATATTTAAATGAACACGTGGATGTATTGTTACAGAATGAAACATTGGAAACCCATTGAAAAGATTTCACATGGATAACTATCTAAATGTCAGTGATTAATATCTAATTTTCAATTGTCATTTGAATTGAGGTCATCATAATGCCTTATATGGGATCAATCATGCTTTAGTGATGGTGGATGTTGCTTTTCCAAGAGTGGATAATACGACATCATTCGGGTAAGCAAATGGTCATTTGAAGGTTGTGAATGATCAACACATGATTCATCACTCTTAGATAGTAAGAGATTATGATCTACATTTTATCTAGTTAAATTGATAATGAAATCATTGGCCAAGGTGAACTCATAAGTCGAAAAGGAGTTTTCGACTTACATTGACTTAACAGTGGGATAAAAGAATTCATCACTCTTAGATAGTAAAAGAGTGTCTGCATTTCATTCAGTTAAGTTGATTACGAAACATTTGTCCAATGTATACTCATAGTTGAAAAAGAGTTTTCGACTTACATTAACTTAATTAAATATTGGATCGGGTTAAGTTTAAGAAACGGGTCAAGCTCACTTGGACTTATATTAATAAGCTATCAGGGTTTCAAAAATATAGACCACAATTCATTATTTTGCTAGCACAAAAAAAAAAAAAAGAAACCATAATTCTCTCATGCTTATTCTCCATATGGATTTCTACTGGAGGCTGGAAAATTGGATAACTTTAGATTGCAGATCTTGATTGTTCGAGTTCCAAAATTAGCAAAGAAGTTTGTAGGATCTACAAAAGCTATAATTCCTATTACAGTTTCTTTCTAAATACAAAGAAGATCTTTGATGAGAATTGAAATTATTTTATTTTCAACTATGGATGATTAAGTATATTCCCAATATATGTCAACCTTGATGTATATGTTGAATAGTTCCATAAAAATTAAGTTCAATTAGACTTTTACAGATTGTTGTCCTTCTTTCGTAAAATGTGAAAATTTGTTTGATCCTGGGATATGGTTTCTGACTGCCCTAAAGCACCTTAGAATTGAGCATGTTCGTTTTAAGGACATACAGTGAATTCGGTGGGCTCAAATCATCCTTTATGTTTTCATTTTTCATCTTGTTTGTTCATCCCTTTCCTGCTTCTATTCTTCAAGTTTAGTAAGTATTTTCAGATTGTTAAAAGGATAAACAAGTTTTCCAGAGACAACAATTATTTCATTATGTGGTATTAGAAGAAGTCAATGGCACCGTGATTTGAACAATAAAGGTGTGTTAGGTGTGCTAGGTTTTCTGTTTTGAAAAGTACTCAAAACATGTTTGGTCTATCATTTTTGGAAATGAGATTATTAAAATTATAACAAAAAACTCAAAAACTAATTTTTAATGTTTCGAGTGTTTGAATGAAAAACTCAAAATTCTCAAAACGCGCTCAAATTAGTGAAGAAAATTAAAATCTAATTAAAACCCTCAAAACATTTTGCCCTGTCTATATTAATCGATTCTAATCCATTTCTCCTCTCCCTTGCCTACTAGCGCCCACTCTATTCCGACAACCACTATTCTATTACGGCAACCAAATTCCATTCCTACAAGCAGGTAAGTAATTTTCCTCTCGTTGATTGTACAAGATTGAGCCATTACATGTTTCTCAAATTCTCATGTTAAACAGAAAAAAATTGAGCTTACTTGTTGAGGGTTTTCTTTAAATTTTCTAGGCTTGGATGAAAAGTTGATTCTAGTTTTATTTGTGGGGTTATGAATATGTTTTTGCACTGGGATGTCCATTGAATCAAGTTTGGTTCAATATCCGAGTGATGATGAATCGAGTGGTTTTATTAATGGATGATTTCTCGATTTGACAATTGGAGATATGCTGATTACTTAGGAGATGCTCTCTTTGTGTTTCAGTTTTTAGTTTAATTTTGGATTTTGTATTTGAAGTGTCCATTTTGAGATTGCTGAAAAAGCATTCTTTTTATCATTTTGAAAAATTATTTTCAAAAATAAAAAAAAATGAAGTTTTGGCTTGATTTAACTGAAAATAGCCAAAACGATTTTTTTGTCATTTTCCGTTTTCTTTATAAATTTTAAATTTGTTTTTGAAAATTCATTTATGAAAATAGGTAAGTAAATGCGATTTCAGTGTTTTCGAAAACTGAAAACTGGAAATGGGTTGAAAACAACAAAGAGAACATACCCTTAGTTTTTTGGTTACCAACGAAAGAAGTATTATGGACAAAACTCCTTGTAGATTATCGTTTCTTATTGGAAGGATGTACATGCTTGAAATTTTGAATGGACATCCAACTGTGTGTCATGATATTTTTCTTATGTAGAAACTTGTTTTTACAAGATTTTGGGATACTTTGAAAGAGAGAGCTATTGAAAGATGGGAAAAAGGTGAGCAATTAAGAGGGTGTTGCTATGTTTTTTATAATTATAGGGCACAAAGATAATTTGTCGAGCAAATTGAGATGTTGTACATGAGCGTCTCTTGCACATCTATACATAAAGGTTAGCTTTTTTTTATTTATTATTTTTTATTCACTCCTTATCTTAGTGCAATAAATTCTAATTCATTATCACGTTACATGATTTTTTAGTTGCAATAGATGTAACATGTGTTTCAACTTGGGCATCAGAATCGAGTCAAACATCTTTCATGGAAGGAAAATTAATATAACACAAAATGTGATTCTTGCATGTGATTTTAACATGAAATTCATATTTATATATGCTGAATGGGAAAGTAATGCTAATTATTCGCTAGTATACATTGGCATAGTTACAAAAACATCAAACAACTTTCCAATGGCACGGGAAGATTCTAATACATCAAAGAATTTGTAAAATATTTTTACATTATTATAGAGTCTTAAACTATTGTTTTTTTTTTAGATTAAATTTACCTTGTTAATTTTGAATATCTGTACATGCTTGGATTTTTTGCCCCTAATCGAGGTCAAATATATCATTTACATGATTATCGTGGACGAGAAAGACTGCATAGAAAGGAAGAGCTATTCAACTATAGAGACTCCTCATGTTGGAACATTAGTGAACGTTGCATAGGAGTATTAAGGAAAGAATTCCGATTTTGAAATTAATTACCAATTATCCAATTAATAAGTAAAGACAAATAGTTACCACATGTTGCACAATGCATAACTTCATTTGTCAAGAGCACGCATTGGATAAACGTTTCGCTCAATATTCATCAGAGAATATGATGCTTTAAGATGTACCATAGTCGTGTGAATATCAAGAAGTAATACAATTTGATGCTAGTCAAACAACTCAAATGGGACAAGCCAGAGATCAAATTGGTACACAAATAGAAATGACTACTCAGCGACTCATACATAATTTTTTATATTTAATTTCTTGTTTTAATTTTTCAACTGTGTTTAATTCTACTATTAATATTTAAGCTTATAAACTTAGATCACCTGCTATTAAACTGTTTGTTGCAATCTTATCATTCGCAATCATATTTTCTAATTCGTAGTTCATGTCATTAATTTTTACCCTATTTTTTGCAAAGTTAATTTATTATTTTTTTGTATTTTATTTTTTGAGTGAAAACAATATTGCAAAATTCACCAACTTTAATGTCTATATTACTTATATAATATTGACATAAATTGTTCTATTTTATTGAATAATCTAATTCATTGAATAAAATGTCAAAAAATAATTTTTAAAAATGAAAGTAAACAGGTTTTTCAGTTTTTATTTTGAGAAACAGTTTTTCAAAATGATAAACTAAATTCATTTCTACAATTTTAGAATAGACTAACAAAAAAGAAGACAGAAAACAGATAATGAATTCAAAATTGAAATCTAAAATGCAAACCAAACGCACTCTAATCTTCTTTAATTCGAGAAGAACAATGCACAACAGAAACACAAGCTTGTGAAAATTAAATTCAATGTTAGCTTCATTTTTATTTTTATTTTATGTACTTTAGATATTATGCAGCTGTTTGAGTTTCTTTTATAGTTTCTAAAAAAATACTTTTCAAATACTAAGGGTCTGTTCTCTTTGTATTTCAGTTTTGTATTTTGAAAGAACGCGTTTTCACTTATTTGAAAAATCGAAAACAGAAAACGACTTAAAAATGGTAAAAAGAACAGACCCTAACTTCTTCGGTTGGAAATTGATATGTGATCATACTTTTATTATATTTGATCCCCTTTGACTTCTTTCTTCATCCAATTGACTTCTACCACTCTCGAATCTTCATTGTGAAGTCCGGCACAACTTTTGAGTATTTGCACTTTAGTCGTCAAACTTTGGATCTCTTACAATTTAGCCCTTTTCTCTAATTTGCCAACTTTTGCTTATTTCCTTCAATTTCATCAACTTATATCACAATATCAAAACATGCATTAAAACGCCCTGATAACAAAATAACGAATTAAGTGGCATAAATATCATGAGTGCAGAACACTCATCATCAACCCAGACTGGTGAGTCCGAGTAGGAGGGCAGTTAATCACAGTCGTGAGACTAAAGAGACGTGATTAACTATTTATACCCACCTTTCTTATTTCTTGGATTTATATAATTATATTTATAATCTATGTTGGAATGATTTGTTTGATCCATGAAAGAGGTATCATTCCTGAACCAAGGAAGAATATAGAGTAAACTTCAACCTCCAAATTTGTTTGAATGATACCTCAGCCATGAGATTATGCATCCCAACAATGCATTTTCAGAGTGAGGGATGGGAAGGTAGTCCAGCATTGAGAACAGTCACGTTTCAGCTCAGCACACAACTTTATTTGATGTGCTGCATCACATTTTGAACTTGTAAATGCAGATCATAATAATGATTTATTCTACATGGTACAACTCCAGGTAATGAAAATTTTCCAGGTGGATGGGATGAGTTCCCTCTATACAGTAACACTGAAGGGCTGAATACTGGATCTCCTGTAAGTTGGTGATCTTTGAATTCATGATTTCTTTTCATATCTTTGTATAAATCTCTTTACTTTCTTTTATTAATCTTACTAGGGCATCTATAACAACAACCCTTCTCTTATGTCTCATAATGGTTATGGCTACAACCTACAGATGCCATATGGGCCATATGGCCCCATTTCTACACCTTTGCATCCTGTCGGTGATACTCCGATATATTCACCTCAGCAATATACATACTCTAGACAACCATATTATCAGCAAGTAGTTTCTCCTACTCTGCCGTATATTACTCCATCTTCCCCAGTTTCACCAGCAGACTCTTTTGTGAATGTTGACCAACGAGTTGATGGAAGGCTTCATGGACCAGGAATGGGTTATGCCTCTTCATTTGGTTCTTCTGGCAGAGGAAATTACTCTGGAAACCCTGGAGGGGTTGGCTTTCAGGATATGTGGCAGAGATTTGATGCAAATAGAACTGGTGGCCTTTGGTCCGATTGGCCAAAATCCTCAGATAGGCAGCGGCCTCTTACTTCGGTGTCGTCGTCAGCATCTGCACAAGCAAACTGCAGTTTTGGATCAGTTGGGCAAAATGTTGGAATGGTTTGTTCTTTTAGTTTTGCACACCCTACTATGACTTTGGGATCTTTATACCTGCTTGTGGAACTTTGATGCTTTCTATATCGTATTTTTTATCAAAGTTAAAACGGATGAACATTATTCGCTGTGCCTCTATGTCTAAAGTTGTGGGCTGTTGTTTACTGAAATCATGGTTTAGGCTGGGCTGAATATATATTGTTGTCGTGTATTCTAGTTGAGTCCTTCATTTGAATTTGGAGGCTGTATAATGCTTTTATCTTCTGACACTCCATCAAGCAACATTTGATCTGAAGTTTTCATCTTGCATCTCGTCTCTCAATGTTTATATAATAGCTGTATCATGGGGTCTTGAGTTGGCTTTTCTGGTGTCATTTTTAATTGCTGATGCACCATTACTTGCCATTTCATCACATTAGATTGCTGCAGAGATATTATATTTCCTCATTGTTATCTAATATCATATAAAATCTAATGAGTTGTGGAAAATTGTTCGACCTTATTCATATTATTTTAGTTGCAATGGTATTGGGACTATTTGTTTAATATGCAAGTTGAGTAGATTACGCAATGCTTAGTATCATATCATGCAGGATTCACAACAGCCAAGTTCGTTTTATGGGTTTGGATCCGGTTCAGATTCTTGCAATAATAGTTGCCATCTACGTGGACTTAATCAAGGCTCTAATATTGGACACACTGCTTATAATTTGGGAACTAACAGCAGGGCCTGGCTTGCTCTAGACAATGGCAGGCTACGTGGCAGAGGCAATGGTGCTTTATGCAGTTGTAGTGGTACCATTGACATTTTCAATGAGCAGAATCGAGGCCCAAGAGCATTGAAATCAAAGGGCCAGATTGCCTCCGAAAATTACCTACCAACTGATGCTAACGAACATTTGTCAACTATGGCCAAGATGCATGGAATGTCTAACTGCCAAGATTTTGTCATAGAATACAAAGATGCAAAATTTTTTGTTATTAAATCTTACAGTGAAGATAATGTCCACAAGAGCATCAAGTATGGTGTCTGGGCCAGCACTTCGAATGGAAACCGAAAACTGGATGTTGCGTACCGTGAAGCAAAGGAGAAGCTAACCATTTGTCCTGTATTTCTCTTTTTCTCGGTGAGACATTCCTTTTAAATTCGGGGTGATCAACTGAAAAGTGAGACATTTTTGCTATATTTCTTAGCTTAATTTTCTCTGTTGTTACACAAGTTAGGAGGTATATGCAATATCATTGTCCATCTTGCAAAGAATTTCTCAATGTGACCCCTTCTGCTACCTTTAATTCTACAATTTAATACCTGTTTGTACACTTCTTGGGAATTCTATTTTTGTGTGCAGAAAGATGAAGGGAATAGCCTCTATTATGGTTTCCTAAATTTCCAGTTTTTCCATGTTTTGTTATTGATTAAACATTATGGTCTGGCCCTGGTTAATTCTACGACTTAGGATATTGTGATTTCTCGTTCTTTTTGTAGTTTCAGTTCTAGTTTTCAGAACTTTCGCCACAAGCTTTAATACTGGCATTCTTTGTATGCATTAAAGGCATGTTTGGCTTGCAAGATCAAAGAGGGTGGACTGTATCAAGATTTTAGCTTCTTTTTGGTCTTTGATAGTGTCCACTACAGTCTAATCCCTGACCCGCTCTTTGCTTTACATGTATTATGCAACACAATGCAGGTTAATGCTAGTGCCCAGTTTTGTGGAGTGGCTGAAATGGCGGGACCTGTAGATTTTGAAAAGAGTGTGGACTATTGGCAGCAAGATAAATGGAGCGGGCAGTTTCCTGTCAAGTGGCACATCATAAAAGATGTTCCCAACAGCCAGTTTCGTCACATTGTGCTTGAGAGTAACGATAACAAGCCTGTAACCAACAGTCGAGACACACAAGAGGTAGAATCTTACCTGCCGTGTTTTTCCTTCATCTGAACATGTTTGGTAACCTTAAGTTCAGTGACTTTTTCTTATTCTAAGCTTAGCCAAACATGCTCTTAGACTGATATACTCTTTCCAAATCTTATGCTTTCCGAATATGGCTAGCTATGTAGCTTGTAAATGAGGAAGATGTTTGAAAAGTGAGATCTCAGTTCAGTGCATAAATGATACTGACTTCTATGATGCCTTTTAGAAATTTATAAGTTTATGGTCTTTTATTCATCCTGTATGTAAATTGTGTAGGTAAAATTGGTGCAAGGTATTGAAATGTTGAATATTTTCAAGAAGTACGAAACCAATGTGTCAATCCTTGATGATTTCGATTTCTATGAAGACCGGCAAAAAGCCATGCAAGAAAGGAAGGCGATAGAGCAGACCAACTTGTTGAACATTGGGGTAGTTGGAGGAAATGAAAACAGAAATTTAGTTGCATTGCCTGATGAAATTATCAAGCAAATGACGAAAAGTTACGCTCAGATTGTTAAACTGGACGATTGCAGTAAGAACAGTTTGGTTGCCGAAAAATCTGCTCCTGTACTGGATGGTTACGCTGATGCCAGGGTCGAAGCCGAAGGTACTGCTACTACGACTGTGTCAGGTGCTCAGTCGAGCTAGGCAGAAGTGCACTCGTGGTGCTCTTTCAGATTGCTTTTTGGTTTTGCATCCACTCTAGTCCGTCTTTGTTTAGTTCTGGAATATCTTAGTGGAAAGTGGAGCTAGGCGGATGCATTTCGTGAATTGTCATTTCCTTTCTTATGGCCGATCTGACGGTTGCAATTTTTTTCTCAGACCATTATTTATGTTTTATTTGAAGTTTTCATTCGAAGGTGGTGGATCAAGAAAACTTGCAAAATGACAAAATATTTGTCATGTTTTGTAGGTTTGAAAGTGTGAATTTTGAACTTTTTATTTTCAAACATAATTAAATGTTCTTTTACTTATTTAAGTAAAATAAGTTGCTTATTCTAAGCCAAACACGTTGGACGTGATTCTAAGCGGGTAACCTGTAGAAGGGTTTTAGAGAGGGATAAGAGAGTGAAGGCTCAAACTTTTAGGGTTCTAAGAACGAAATAACTATGTGTTCCACTGCAAATTCAATTGGGGCAATTCCTATTACTAACGTAAGAAATCGCATTAATTTTTCTCTCTATCCGTATATATCTCCCGCCGGCAAATTTTCCCCCAAAAGTTTAAGCCATATGTGCGCTAACCGCGCGAGACGTCCTCCGAATCCAATCCAGACGAAAGATACTAAAACCCACTTCAATTCCGATCGAATTCTCCTCTGTAAATCGTCATTTCGTTGTTCTAATAACGACAATTTGGAAGCGGAAGTGGAAGGAGAAGAAGAAGTAGCGAGAAATGTGGTGAGAGAGTATCTTGAAGAATATGGAGCTTCGACGGAAAAGTCTGTGAAGATTTCATCGAGCTGTCCCAAGTATTTGGAAATGTTGATTGATAATGTACGCGATTTGGATGAGTGGAATTCGTGGACTGCCGACTCCGGTGAAATTATCTCCAGCGATTTTGATTCTTGTGCTACACCTAAACTAGAGTTGTTTAAGAAGAAGGTATACAAGATGGCAGAGGGAAAAGGGGATAAGGGTATTCTTCCCTTTTTGGAGAGTCTTGGCCTCTCTCTGTCTTCTGCAACTTACTTAGCTGGCTACCTGTCTTCTCACTCCCAAACGCTACCTCTCCTCATTCACAAGGTTTTTTCTATCTCGGGATTTGCAGGGATATACACATACTAACTAAAATATGTCTGTGGTTAACTAATTGGCTATCTGGGGAATAGTGGAAGTCATACCTAATCAAAAAGAATGATATCCAACCGTATTTGATGTAATTGAAGTAAAACTTAACCCATCGACCCTTTTCCTGTGAATATGAATAATACAAGTAATTTCCGTAATATCCACTGCAGAATAGGGGCTGTTTCTTGTGAATGAACTCAATTTTGAACCAAAACTTTAAGACATCAAACTCTGTTTCATGTTTTTAGTTTGACAGAATGTAACTCCGTTCTGAATTTTCTTAGGTTAAGTATGTCGAGGAAATATTCTTTTCTGACAGTGATGATGAAGGGCTCATCGGAAAAAATGCCCGAAGGATGATGATGCACCTCTCCATTTCTGCTGACGAGGATCTGCAACAAACTTTATCATTTTTTGAGAAGGTTAGCATGGTTAACTTCAAAAAATGTCATTGATTTAGACTTATAAATGTCCACTACCTGTTTCTTTTGTATCTTCTTTGCTCATGGAACATCAGTTTCTATTGAAGAATTGCAGTATAGATATGCATTAGCATAACTTTCCTCCTTCCATATCTTAAAATTCTACATTTTCTTTTCTTTGATAGATTCAAGCAAGGCGTGGAGGTTTGGATCTTCTGGGTTGTGAAAATGCCTCTTTCCGATATCTCATTGAGTCATTTCCACGCATTCTGTTGCTACCTGTAGAATCTCACATGAAGCCCATGATGAATTTTTTAGAAGATATTGGAGTCCCTAGAGGATGCGCTAAGAACGTCCTTCTCTTATTCCCTCCCATTCTATTCTATTCCATTGACAAGGACATCAAACCGAGACTACTAGCTTTTGAGAAGGTATGATTTAACTGACTGAAATTTTTCCTGATCTCATTCACTTTGACAATGTCCTTGTATTAACATTGACAATGCCCTTGTGTTATGTTTATTATGATGTTCAAGTTAGGACCTCATTTGCATATTTCATACCTTTCCTGTTTAAGGGAAAACACACAAAGAAAATGGACTTTTAAGTTTGTCAGATTGCAAAAAATCAATATCCCTCTCCTTCATCTCAACAGCACATAAGAGAGTTCGGATCGAATCGGTATTGATACGAGTGCTAAACTGACCCCATGTTTTATTATTTTATGCAAATGGTGTCAGAATTTTAGAAAAGATTAGGAAAACGATAGTCAAATAATTTTATTCCTTATATTTTCGTAGATGATTCTTCCAAAGCTACTAGGATTTGAGATAAAAAGAGTTCAGTCTATACATTTTATTGGAGTAGAGCTAATGGAGAGAGGCAACTTTCTTCGTAATGTTTTTAGAGAACAAGATAAGCTTGTATGTTGGAGTTAATGGAAGACAAATCTCAATATGTTTAGACTTTAAGTCTATCATTAGTTTCTGTAAATGAATATGCAATGTTGAACTTTTGCGAAATTATTATGTTATCCATGAGATAACTTGCCTGGCGATATCTTACATTTCCAGAAATCTTGCCTTCTAGGTGGGTGTACAGGATAATGGTTTTGGCAAGATGCTGATCAAGTATCCTTGGATTCTTTCCTCGAGCATTCTGGAAAACTATCAGAAAGTCCTTCATTTCTTTGATGAAGAGAAGGTACTGGGCTTCAGTGGGATGATTAATGTTCTCATCAGTATTTGCTATCTATTCTTGTGGGATAACACCAGTGTCTTAAAGTTGTGCTGTCTAGGGCTAACTTGTACAATTCAAATGACATAGTTCTCCTGAAGTTTTATTACAGGCATATCTGCTGCTTTCCCAGTACTTCATTAGTAAATTGATATATGAGTAACATCCTTTCCAGGTGCCAAAAGCTTGTTCTTCCCGTGCCATTAAAAACTGGCCTCATATTTTGGGCTGTTCAAATAACAATCTGAAGATGATGGTGGATCAGTTTGGTGAACTGGGTATTAGAAGTAACAAGTTAGGTAAAGTTATTGTTACAAGTCCTCAGCTACTACACCGCAGACCTCCAGAATTCCTCCAGGTTTGATATTTCTTGAGAAAATAAAGTGAATATCATGATTCATGATTACCCCTATGTGACAACTGAAGCTTCTAGACGAGATAGTTCAATCTTCATCGTACGACTTAATTGTTTTTACCTATGCTTCTTTTATGCATAGTGATTCAATTCGTGTTGGTGTGCCCAGGTGGTATCCTTCTTGAAAGATTTAGGACTCATGGAGGAAGACATTAGTAGGATACTTTATCGCTGTCCTGAAATATTTGCCACCAGCATTGACAGAACTCTAATGAAGAAACTTGAATTCCTTTCTGCCATTGGTGTTTCCCGAACTCATCTCCCAAGGGTTATCAGAAAATATCCAGAGCTTTTTGTCTGTGATGTCAACAGTGCATTACTTCCAAGGTTAATATCTATCTTCATATATAGCATATTGATGTGCATCTTAACGCTTAATTTTAATAGGAAAAAGAAACCATCATTCCTCTCAACCTCCCCCCATCAGCTGTTGAAGCCACCATCAGCTGCAGGTTCTTCTCTCTTATTCTTTGATTGTAAAAGGTATATCCATCTTTTAATTAAAATAATGAATTTTTAAAGGATATTAGAACGGAATTGTCAATAAGGATGAATAGCAATTGAATGAAAGGTTAAGGATTTAAATATCCCGATGTATTGGTTGGAGACCAAACCGCTGCAAGCGCTATAGGTTCAGGCCCAGTGCTGCAGTTTTCTTGTACATATAAGAATGTATAAGATGGTTTCTTACCACAAGTTAACACTGAATTACTCACTTGAGAGTTGAGCCTAAATAAATGGTGACGAATTTTTAACTAATAACTACTTACAGTGCGAGAATAGGCTGCATAGCCAAATGATTGTTTTACGTTGTTAATGATATGGTTTTCTGCATGCAGAATGAAGTACCTTATGAAGATTGGACTGTCAAGGAGGGACATAGGATTCATGGTTCGCAGGTTCTCGCCATTGCTAGGTTACAGCATCGAGGAAGTCTTGAGACCAAAATTTGAATTCTTGACAAAAACCATGAAAAAGCCATTAAGCGAGGTCATTGACTACCCAAGATATTTCAGCTACTCACTTGAGAAGAAGATCAAGCCCAGATTTTGGCTTCTGAAGAGTATAAATATGGAATGTAGTTTGAAGGAGATGCTAGGTAAGAATGATGAGGAATTTGCGGCTGACTATATGGGTGTAGAACAGATGGTTGTTCCCCCTTCTTGAGCAACGGTTTTAGTATTTGGTACTCGAGCGGTACTGACATTAGCAGTTCCAACATGGACAAAGACTGCTTAACATAGCATGGTAGGGTTAATATCGACCTCTTTCAGATCTGAATTCATCTGATTTTGACGTAAAAACTTGCATCAGTTCATCCAGAATTTTAGGGTCTGGTGGATCCACTCTAAAACGGATGTGTCTATATCGGTTCTTTGCAAGGAAGCTAGGTGGGGCCAGCAGTTCGGCATGTCTCTTCGAGCATGCTTTCTCTAGATAGAACGAGAGTTAAACTGCGCTATCACTCTCTAAAACGGATGTGTCTATATCGGTTCTTTGCAAGGAAGCCCGGTGGGGCCAGCAGTTCGGCATGTCTCTTCGAGCATGCTTTCTCTAGATAGAACGAGAGTTAAACTGCGCTATCTCTCTCTTTTCCTGTTAGTTAGGTTGTGTATATATACCATATATAGTCGAGTCCAAACTTTGTCAAAATCAATTTTTTTTCAGTACCTTCAGTTTCCTCTCGGTTGTAACTTATTGAGAATGAAATGTACTACTGAATGTTTGGGCACGCTTACAAGATACACTTAAAAATGTAAATTTACTTAGGCTTACGGGGTATACTTACGGAACTCAATACTTTGATTATTTTTAAAAATTCTTCTAAATTCAGGTGATTTTAATTAGGATTCTAAAAAATATAAAAAATATTAGAATATATTTTTATCTTTATGAATCAAAAGTTACTATCAATATATAAAAAAAATGTAAAATAAAAAATTTAAATTTTATTTAAGGTAAAATAAAATAAATATCTCAAAATTAGAAAGAGAGAAAAAAATTAAAAGGAAAAGTGAAAAATAAAAGATGGTCCCTCCCAAATGTAAAGTGTAAACCTTATCTCCCCGCCATAAACCTCCGACGGAGAAGAAACAGCCACAGGCATCATTATGTCATTTTCTACAAAATCTACGTGCATTAACAATCATCTCATCTCATCAATTTCTTCTTCTTGTAGTTATCGTAATCATAGCAGAAAATTGTTCTTCTCGTATATCAATTTAATTCCGAACTCAAAACGGGGAGTTGAAATTAGCGTAAGATGCTCTGCTTCAGGTCCCAAACGTGGTTTTGGGCCGTCCTCTAAGAAATCCTCTGCACTTGAAAAGGAGGAGGAGAAGAAGAAGAAGAACAACAAAAGGTTGCCCGCTTATCTAATTCATTGTTTGTTCAACGTGATAATATCGTGCTTTTGCAAAATATATATATCTTCTTACTTGTTTATTGCATTTGCAGGCAATCATTCTCTCAGCAGCCGCCCAAGCAATCAAATCGTAAGTTGTTCAACACTAAGAGCACTTTAGGCTAAGCTAGAAATTTATTTTAGTTATCTATAATCTATATCTAGATAGGGAAAATGTAACGACCCAAATTTTTATAATTTAAATCGCTACCAAATTTATTTATTTCCAGTGTAAGTATACGAACACAATTTAATTAATAGAAGAACTTTATAATCAAATAAAATATATTTCAAATAAATATTAAGCACCATGCATATCGCATTTATTAGATAAATGATAAAATGTTAATTCCATTGATAAAGCATAACACAGATTTAAATTTATAACCCAATAAAACATGTCTTAAATTTCTAATTAAAAATCCTTATGAAATAAACTAAGAAATTACTGAAATTAAAAATGTCTTGTTACACCGGATTATTTGATTGAGTCCCATAAATCTTGGCACCACGACTGCACCTCATCGCCCGCCAACCAACGATCCGTTCTAACCGAGTAGGGGAAATTGTGAATATACGTGAATACTCAATGGAACACGAAAAAATGGTGTAATCCCGAATACAAATATTAAATCATGCGTCAAACATATCATTCCGTTATATCATATCTTTAGAAACTGGTAAGAGCTCATAATATATCATATCTTTGGTACCGGATGACCATTTCATATCATATCATAATTTTCATTAGTATATCAACGTGAAGAAATAAAATTAAACGAGACAAACCACTTGCACCTCGTAATTCTACGTTGATTGATAAAAAGAGTTGTTGGAAGAAAAGCAAGAAATTCACGTTCCCAAAATCGTGTGTTGCCGTGTTTATATGCATGTTCCACCCCGTAAAAAAAATATCATTTTTTTTAAATTTCCAACTTGGAGCACTTGTTTAAGAAAGACATCAATCATTCCCGTGTAACCATATATAATTCTTCTATTACACGTATTTTCCATATAATTGGTTTAAAATTACTCACACGTGCCCATCAAACATTTGAAATTAAAAGGCAACTTAATTAATTCTAATAAAAACAATTGACTCTTTTGGCGGCACAAATCATGACGTGCCGTGTAATATACCAAGAAAGTATCCAGTATAATATATTACGTCATTTAAACCTTCTAAAAATAAATAATAATAATAATAAAACTACTTTATCTTTCCATCAAAGTCAAATCATAACCAACTAAAAAAATGTTTCTCTATTTCAACTAGTACACGTGGCTAGATTGGAAGGATATTAAATCCATATTAATTTAATTAATAACAAATTAAGCCCCTGTTTGATCCACATTATTTTCTTTATTCTCATTTTTCTATTCATTTTCAACCACACATTTTTTAATAAAATAATATTTTCCATCACATCAATAACTTTTTCTTCTTTTTAATCATACATTCTCCATCAATCTACTATTCTAGAATATATTATTCCAAAATAATGTGGCTCAAACACACCCTAAGGTTACAACCTCAATAACGTGGTCATAACTTATTCGAAATAGTTATTTCTTGAGTCCAAGGTGCATTATTAAATACAAGCTACAAAATGAACCCAAAAATTGCATACTAATTCTATCTCTATTAAAATTTAATTATTTGACCCAAAAATAAGAGTTCAAAACTTATTTCTATATAGTCCTAAAAATATATAAAATATAGTATTGAAAACAATTAATTCTATTTTATACAATTCTCGGAGCTTTACAGAAAATCTATTGATTTTCTTGCCACCCTGAGGTGCAGAAGCCTGCGTGGCAGAATTGTAAATCTGGTGTTTGTTGTAATTAATTGTGTAAGATGTTGTCAAGTGTAAATTTTGTAAATAAAGTGGTAAACAGGGTTGTACATGTAGCATAACTCAGATAGATATACTATATTAATAGTGGTATTATGTGGGAATAATTTTTTTCCCCAATTATCCCCTAACTAAAACTATTTCGATTGTGCCCTTTTGTTCCATTCAATTAATCTAAAGTACAAATTAATTCTTCAAATTCATGTAAACTTCATGTATTTTAAAGTTATTCAATTAATATGGTTGTAAAGTTATTCTTCGAGTTCATTTACACTTATTTATGTTCAAAATTTGTTTATTTAATCTATGGTCAAAATTCTTTCTTCCAGTTTGTGTACACATCCTTATGTCTACATTAATTTTTCAAGATCACATATACAAATACAAAGAGGACTTTAAACTATATTGATTAATTTTAACTTAAGCCTCTGTTTGGTAGGCATTTTTGTGGAGATAATACATTTTTTTGGTTGATGTGATGGAGAATATGTGGTTAAAAAAGAAAGAAAAGTTATTGATGTGATCTAAAATATTATTTTATTGAAAAATGTGTGGTTGAAAATGAGTAAAAGAATGAGAATGAAAAATATAATGTGACTCAAACAGGGGCACATGTATGGATTTGAATTGTTATCATTACATCAATTTAGTATACAATTAATCTTTGAAAAGTATGAATTAATGAATATGGTTAATTAAATCCAGAAACAGAGTTTCATAACAATTTAATTACTAAACACTATCTCCAATAGTTTTGAATCCCACTTATAAAAGTGGTTTATATTACAAATTATATGCTTGTGGTCTTTTAAAAGAAATGTGTAGTTCCCTTAAATCTACATTTTTCATAAGCTAAATTTTATTTTCATTTTAAAATATCATATTATCCCCTAAATATGTAGGGATTGCAATTGTTTTTGCGTACTCATCCCTCACTTGAACAAAATCTGTCCAACAATTTATTTCTGCACATATGGTTCGAGACTTAAGTTCAATGTTTTTATTTGAATATTTGGAATCTGGATTATATGTTGGCTCCTAATTATGTGTATTAATTATTTATGTATTATACTCGAAGTACCCTCTTCTAATCTATCCATAACATGTTCCATAGCATATTGCAGCTCAATTTTTCAAGCATCCCTTTAGGACTTTTCAAAATGGAGGAATTTCCAGTGTTATATTTGCTTTTCCTTCATTTTCTATATTTTTTTAATGTATATTATATTATTTATTTATTTATTTTTAATACTTCTCACTATTAGATAGTGTCCATAAATCTCATAGTAAGTACCTAAAGATTCATAGTGAACTTCGATGGGACTTTCTCTTGAAGCAATAATGTGTTGATCTAGTCGCAAATTTTGAACTTTATCCATTTGTAACAAAAAAATTCAATTGCCACAGACCAGAATCCGAAAGATTTTGAAGTTTTAAACACAAAGTAGCACACATTCTTCATGAATCCTTATTCTGGTATCATTTCTTTTCTTAGCTTCTTCTTTTCTCTATTTTTACCCTATTGGCGAACTCTTTTTATTCTCTTACTTTCCAAATATCGTAAACAATTTATATATACAACATAACTCTCTTTTTAGATTGAGTCAATATCTAAAGATAACATTCTTACACACTAATAGAAAATTTAAAAATGTTGCAATTCACGTATTACTATGACTAGTAAGTAAAAAATAAAAAAAAGTAAGTTTTAAAACCATGAGACAAAATGTTACTCTTTCAATAACTTACCCTTTTTTAAGTAGGAAATGTTAATTTTAAGCTTATAGCTAAGGTGGTTTATCTGAACGTACATCACCATCTTTAACAGTTCCCATCCCATTAGGATCAGAGGTTTAATCAATGTCCTCGTCTTTTTTTGTTTTAATCTTTCTTTCATATCTGTTGTTATGTTATATTTCCTGTGTGATATATGGTCATCCTCTCTGCAGAGGCACCTAGCTTAAGTTCTCGAATTGATGGAAAGACTAACATCATCTCCACTGATGATCTTCAGTTCGAACAGAGGCTGCAAGCAATTAGACAGTATGTCCTTTCACATATTGTGTTTTCTCCATTTTTCAAATTCTTGCATATTCCTATTGTCCGCACTCTTACTTTCAAGCTTCAAATTGGAAACAATTAATGTACAACTTGGCAATATATTATAATTTGAGATCCACGTGTTGCTGTTGTATGACCTATTATTTACATCCGTTACTCTTTCTTGTTCGGTGGATGATTTTTACGCCTTTATATATTATGTTTCTTTCTTTTGTCGTCTCGTTGATTTTGAATCCATTATGGAACTGACTACAATTTCTATATATTTCTAAGGTTAGCACTTGAGCAGAAAAAATCAGAGGAGGAGAAACAATATGGTGCAATTGACTATGATGCTCCAGTGAAGACTGAGAGTAGCACAATTGGGCTGGGGACTAAGGTACATTATTGCATCAGCTGATGCATTCCTCTTAATGTATATTTAGGGTTCTCTGAACTGTACAGTTATCACTGATTCAGCATTTTAGAATGGAATTGGATAGATTGGAGTTGGAGTTGCAGTCATTGTGTTTGGGTTGGTTTTTGCACTTGGAGATTTTCTTCCTTCTGGAAGGTATGAGTTTTAGAATATGCAAGATGTTCCCCTAGCTTAACTTTAGACTGCCTGGATTTTTTGAATTCTTAATTATTTTTTATCCCTTTTTTATTTGCAATTTGCAACTAGACAATTTTATCATGGTCAAACTTTTGTATCATATTCCACTGGCATTTTTTAATGATGGATACACTCCCAAGTTTGTTTGGATGTATTCTTTGAGTTTTTGGTTCGATCTTTTATATCATTATGATTTTTTTGCCTGGTCTATTTTGATTAGCTGTGATATATATTCCTCTTACATGAGATCCTATTTTCATTTGTAGCAGGGATGTATATAGTCAGGCTATACAATATTTATTTTCTTCAAACGTGTTATGTTTCAGTGTCTTTGTAGAGTCACTGGGCATCAGCTTCACTGTTTTCCACAATGTTTCGGCTTCCAAACTATTTTTTTGAATTACTACCATGTCTTGTCAACTGCTCCAACAAGTTGGTGTCTATCTTGAAATGATATCTAATTGGTGGGCATTATGTTGTTGCATTTGTCCATAAATGCTTATGAGATGTAGACCCCGTATGCTTTGTGATACTGAGTGTTGTCATGTTAAAGTAGAAGATATTCATATGATGAAGAGCATGTTTGGGAGTGCTTAAAGGACAATGTGATCTCACTCTTACGATTTAGTAGGGAGAGGTAGACCAAAATTGAAATTGTGGTATAAATAATTTTGATTTTGTTGAATTGTTCAGTAGATTGAACGATGAACTGAATGAAGTGTAGAAAAAGGAATCATATAGCTAATTCCAAATAGATAAAAGTGTGTTTGGTAAGTGTTTATTAATTGTTATAATTATAAATGGATATAAATGAGGGGTGGATAAGCGGAAGTACTCGTCGGTTTCAGGGTTTATAAACATGAGCCTATAGGCTTAGTTTGTTATTTCTTTTTTCGTGAAAATGTCAAAGACCCATATTTTATGCATCTGTAAATCGTCTTGTCTTTATTTGAAAACTTCATTGTCTTCAAACTTCTTGTAAACAATTTAACCTTGATCTGGCCCTATGGACTGCAGTGTGAGCCCCACGGAGGAAGCTGTTACCATCGGTAATAAAATTTCAGAAGAAGAGAGAGAAAATCTTCAGGTTCAATCTTTTAATTTGACTATCTGAAGTAAGGTCCTAAGAGTACTTATGGTTCTGCATGCCAAATTACCAATTAGAACTTATACTTTAAAACGACATTTCTTCTCTTAAATTTTTCTTGATGAGAAACATCTGTAGTTCATTAAATGTGAAGTCTTTCCTGTTATATTGCATATATGCAGAATCTATTCTTGATGAATATAGGAACTGTTGCTTATTCATACAGTGTTTCTGCCTGTTTCTTGCTTCATATTCCTTCAAACTCTATAAGAATATGCACAGCTCTTCCTTTTTTCCTTCTTGAATAACACTTACAGCTGTAGTAGTAAAATTTCTCCAACACATAAGCTTAGATTAGTAATTCTTCTATGTGCAGAAGAGGCTGCGGCAATTTGAAGAAATACTTATTTTGTCCCCAGAAGATCCAACTGCTCTTGAAGTGAGTGATGATGTGCTGCATGAGCTAATATTTTTCTTGCTGTTATAATTCATCGATTTTACCAATAATCAACATTCTGATACTGACCATTGATACTTGGAAAATTTCTATGATATGTGACTCACCCAAGTTTGTTCTCAAAAGAGAGATTTTGTACAATTTGAATTCAGTTTCCTTTAATTCTTTGGAAGCTATATTCCTCAACTTGCCCTGCTTGATTTCTATTAATACTGACTAGTTCAGTAAGATCGGTCATTTGAGCATAATGCTAGCTCCTTCAAATTCATTTGAGTCGTTTTGTAGGGGGCTGCAGTGACCTTAGCAGAACTGGGAGAGTATAGACGTGCTGCGACATTGCTCGAAAAATTGACTGAGGTCCATTTTTGAATTTCGACCGATCTTATTTGGAGGAACATATAGTTATTTTTAAAGAATTTCAAGCAAGAGATTTTGTTTCTAACTTGACCTACTTTAATCTTCAGAAGAAACCAAATGACCCTGATGCTTATCGCTTGCTTGGTGAAGTTAAATATGCGCTCAAAGATTATGAAGGAAGTGCTGCTGCATATAGAAGTTCTGCAATGGTCAGTGTGGTATAGACTTTTTGGATAAATGGATAATATTGTGTATGCAATCTTGTTGCTATAGGTTTTGATGGGAATCCTGTATCAATAAATTTTGAACAGGCATTAGTACAACTATAGGATAACTTCCAGTTCCTAAGTTTGTTTTATTTTCCTGCAGGCATCGAAAACTATAGATTTTGAAGTCTTGCGTGGCCTTACAAACTCATTGCTGGCTGCAAAAAAGCCTGACGAGGTTGGTCAATATGCTGATAAATATAGTCATTTACAAATGCTGGATTGTTTCTGTCATTCAATTGCTTCTACTTGATTTCTTCTTTTCAATATTCATTACTATGAACCGATATATTTTCCCGAGCAATTAGTTATGTTTGTTTAATGTTTGATTATGAAGTGAGATTATCACAGGTTCTCAGTCACAACCCCTTCGCCATATGGTCTTGCACATTCCAATTGAGAAATATACTACTGCAAAAATGCATCGTAAATATTCATATATTTGACTAAAATATCTATGAGCTTTACATTCAGCAACATATTTCAACACAAAGATTTGTGATTTGGTAATCCTGCGATGTGGACAGTGTTCTTTATCGGGTCAAGTTTTTTGGGTTATCACATTAATATTTGAATTCTTGCCAACAATTTTTTCCTCGTCAACTTCAGAACAAAATAACTGAGTATTAGGTAGATTGTAGTACAAATTTTTCTTTAGTATTTTTACACTATTTCCTAAATGTAATTCCATTTAAGACTTGTTGAGGTAACTAAACATCCACGTTTCAGTTTGGTGTTATGGTTCATATTTTCATAAACTTAGTTATTGGCTGGAAATATTGGAAGAAGCTGGCGTACAAATTACAAATGATTTGAAAGTATTAGAGTACTAATAATTTGTTGGATTTGCTTACTTTTTATTGCTTTATGCAAATGTACATAATGCTACATAAGTTCCTAAGCTAAGTTGCAATTTTGCTTTCTCTTTGTCTCTATACCTACCCAGTTGTCATTTTGTAATATTCTTTCATTGTGATGTATTTTCACTTGGTTGGATCACGTGGCTGACCCCAAATTTATTGGAAGAATATGCTTATTATTTGTATTTTCATTTGGATCTTTGTATTAATGTAGCAATCTTTCCTTAAATAATAAAATGCGACTTATGCAGCTTTATGTGATTTGGATGCACTATGAAAGAGTGATAGTGATCTCTATATTATTTGTTTCATCTTTTTGGTATGTTTGTCAGTTCATTGTACTTCTCAGCTAGGAATTCCTTAAATAATAACATCTAATCAGTTACTCTATTATGGTTTCTTCATATGCAGGCGGTTCAAGTGCTTCTGGCATCTCGAGAACGTCTAAATCAAGAAAAATCTAATGTTAATGCTGATATAACAATGAACAGTGCAACTAACACAAGAACAGAGATCGATCTCGTTCAAGTAAGTTCCGTTCCTATTGTGTTAGTTGCTAATTTAAGCATAACCATGAAATGTATTTATTGACAAATTTCGCTCTTTGAAAAGTCGAAATCAACATAAAAGATGAATATGTTATTGCAGCATATAGTCTTATTATCTATGCCTTGCTGTTGAAGTTGTGTTCTTTGACGCCAATCCATATTGTTTTGATGGCATCCATGGAATTTCTAACTTGATGTCCGAAGAAATATTTTATTCTTCATTTTTGCACAAACAGAATTGACAATTTAATATGGTTTAAAATATATTCAAAATTACGTTTTCAGGTTGATTTGCTTCTTGGAAAAGCCTATTCAGATTGGGGTAAAATCAGTGATGCTGTATCGGTCTATGATCAGCTTATTTCTAGCCACCCTAATGATTTCCGGGGTTACTTAGCAAAGGTGTGTTCGATAATTCTTTTCTCACATGTCACTCATGGTTTATCTACACTTTTCCTTTGAGAATTCCTAAATTATGTTGCTATTGTACTGAAGAACTCCCCTTCGAAATACAGAGTACCTACTTCAATAAAAGTTTTGCTGATGCCATAAGAGAGCAAGTAGAACTTGAGAAAACACTGTTTGTCACTCAACTTATAGTGAAGTTTTATGTTGGTTACTGGACTTTTATTTGTTCTAAAGTAGTCACAAAAGTTGCTTTTTGTTTCAGTTTGGTCACTTAGTTGAAATCCTTAGTTTTAAGAAAATATCTGACATTATTTAAGCTATGCAATATGTGAAAAGGTTTGTCAGTAATGGAAACCACATGAAATAGCTACCTGTAAGCTTAATCTGCTCCTTTCCTTGAACTTTGCGCTTCTCTTTCCTTATCTGGCCCGATCTGAAGTTTTGGGCTATTGTTTAAGGTGGAGAAAGCACTAAACGTCGCTATTATTTTTTTTGCAGGGGATTATCTTAAAAGAAAATGGAAATATTGGCGATGCAGAGAGAATGTTTATACAGGTAAAAAGTCTTTTCTTTCATTTCTATCTGCATTATAATAATCACAGTGCAACTTAAAAAAATTCTAAGATTGTGTGCGCATAGAAAAAGACTAATCTCTTCTTTGAAAACATATGTGACTATTGGAGGGTTCAGGTTTGTATCTTCAGTACAATTTTCACAAGTAAACTATCCTATTCCTCTCGGTTTTTTTGTGAAAACTTGTGGTAGTTTTGTAGAGGTCGTACTATGCTATATCAAGATTATGCAAATTCGAGGATTTAACCCTCTTTCCGGCCCTGGAGATATTCTTCATGGCCGGGGGGTCGTATGTGTCAATTCCAAAATCTGAAGTGAATGAATTTATAGTTCACATGACTATTTAGTTGACTATGGTAAACGCGCACTATTATTCATTTAGCTTTAAATGTTAAGTATTTTGAAAATGTATCAATTGGGCAATTAACATTTTGTGTTTGTGGGCAGGCACGATTTTTTGCTCCAGAAAATGCAAAGATACTTGTGGATAAATATTCACGATAACTACTAATTGTATTGATGTGTGTATTTGTAGCCGTATGGTAGAGTAATATATAATGCTGATTTAATATATAAGCGATTTTTTGTATATAAAGTTGTGTAAGACATACTTTTCAATGGACTAAATTGTGTTGATGTGCAACACTAAGGACACGATTAGAACGTTGTATTAGGTGGATTAGAAATACTTTTCTATTTTATTTTTTTATTTAGTTCTGTCTAGTTTTATTTTCTTATTTAGCTCTGTCTAGTTATTGGTTTAACCTATGTTACCAAATTTGTCATTAATGTTTAGCTAAGTTTTCAATTGCCTTCAACTGGTTTCTTGTGGGTTGGATGTATCTGTTCGTATTTTTTTCAGGCCCTCTAGATTTGGGCCAAAAATATAACTAACTAAAACAGGGCTGCAAAAAGCTTAAAAGTGGAAATTACACAAATCCAGGTGTTTAAAAATTGATTTTCAAAAATAAAGTCTAAAGTTTATTTATTTAAAAATCAGGTAATATATATATCCTAACTATATAAAAGAGAGAGTTTTTTTCTTACACGCATTGAATTCTCTTATCGTCAACAAAATGACGTTGTTTCGCTTGTCTTCCTTCTTCCTCTTTTCTCCTTATCATTAATGGGTTTTATACTTCTCTTCTGAAAGAATATATAGATACATACATACACACAGTATATCACAAACAAACTTTTGAATAGAAGAAAAAATTTGGGTAAAATATTACTGAGTGTACGACAAGAGTTCGATGAATCATGCTTTGTCTGTGTCTTCGTGAGGCACGGAGGCACGCCCTGTACCTTCGTGCCTCACGGAAAGAGGCGTTGTTTGGGAAGAAAGTATCATTTTCTTGCCCCCAGCTATTAAAATGGTTTTCCTTTCAGCAACAATGTCCAATGCTACTGAGTTTGCTGAATGGATATGTAAAACACAATCCAAAAGGCTCTTGCAGTCTTCAATTCACACTTCACTCTCGAACTTCACTTACTCTGTTCCACAGGTAAAGACTTCTTCGTTTAGGGGGGTCAGAGAAAATGGGTTGTGGTTTTTTGTTGAGATGAATTGAGTTTCTATGGAATTTATTACCAGATTTCTGGGAATTATGTAGTTTTATTCAAGAAAATGTTTTAGCGCAATGACGGGGATTTTTATATGTTATATTTTTATTTATATTCTTTTTAATAGTTTATTCAATAGTCTTGCGATTTACTGACAAAATAACCCATNAATTTATTACCAGATTTCTGGGAATTATGTAGTTTTATTCAAGAAAATGTTTTAGCGCAATGACGGGGATTTTTATATGTTATATTTTTATTTATATTCTTTTTAATAGTTTATTCAATAGTCTTGCGATTTACTGACAAAATAACCCATGAGATTGCAGTTATTGGGTACTTATTTATGTGATTTCAACGAAACTAAGTTGAAGGTGAATTCTTATATGTCTTTATTTTGTGAAACTGTTAGTAGGTCCTCTTGATGTGTCACTAAGATGTTATTGTTTATGGAATGCCAGAAGAAATGTCAGTTAGTCAGTTACCTACAATTGGAAATAAAGATTTGGCCTATTGAAGTCATATGCTTTGAGCTCTATGCATATTGATAATGCTATCTGCTTAGTGGTTATTTGGCATCTTGTTAGGTTATTTAATTTGGCCAGATTATTATTTTATTTGTAGTAACTGTGCTGCCCTTGTTGCTACAGGTGTATTTGGGTGAGAAATTTGTAAATAATCCTACATTGTCTGACGTGACATTTTTGGTTGAAGGTGGAAATTGGGTGAACTAAATGAAGCAAGCCAGCCATAAAAATGAGGCTCCAAATCCAATCTGTAGCTGCTTTAACCAATGTAACATTTTTCTTTTTGGTGATTTTGCTTAACGCCTGCCACCCCGATTATCTTTCGGAAGATTTAATCGAGGCTTCTGAATTCTTCTTTCGTTTGTTCAATCTTTATATATATACACATAATCAAGCCGTGTCTCCGTGAGGCACGGAGGTACCGGGCGTGCCTTCGTGCCTTACGGAGACACGGTCACCGGGCGTGCACGGAGGCACGCCGGTACCTCCGTGCCTCACGGAAAGAGGTGTTGTTTGG
>CAIGRP010079252.1:0-16427 GCA_903798385.1 Fraxinus cuspidata
TTAAAAGAATGTATTATGGAGTAGTAGATTGATGGAGAATGTGTGGTTGAAAAAGAAGGAAAAGTTATTGATGTGATGGAAAATATTATTTTATTGAAGAATGTGTGGTTGAAAATAAATAGAAGAATGAGAATGAAAAAAAATAATGTGGTCCAAACAGATGCTAAATACAAGTAAAATAAATCTAAATGATTTGACTTGGGGCCAAGTTAGGGTAATAATTAGAAAATTATTTGTTTATTAATTCTATATTATTGTCCACAAGTTAAGTTGATTTAACTCTTTAACATGAAAAATACTCTTACATATCTAGGTTGGTTCGCTCGCGTTCCACATCTGGAGGTCTCATGTAACCTCCAAAAATTGGATATCAAGTTCTTGAATGGGGTGAATTTCCCATTCAAGGTTAGCAGTGGAAAAGATAGATGGCTGCGCCACTGCTTATTCAAACACGGCGGGAAACATGATCTAAAAATGGGAGAGTAGGTATGAGATTTTAAAAAATGGTGATTTTGTTTAATTTTAGTTTGCTGAAACTTTTTATTTTCTTCTTCTAATTTTTGCTTCATCTTTCATATGGTAGTTTAGCCCCTGCTCGATGTTCGTGATTTCAGTGAAGGATTAAGGTGGAAGATAGAAGACGTTAGCATAGGAATGTTGATAGCAAAGTCGCTGAAGTTAATTTTGTACTAAAATTAACTTATTTGGTGAAATTATTGAATTTTGTTTTATTATTTTGTTCTAGGTAATTTTTGTATAGATTCAAAAATTTGAAATGAAATTATTATGAATTTTATTAGTTAATTTGCGTAAATTGACGGATGAATAGATTTTTATTTATTTATTTACCTATGTAATGGTCAAACTACATTGCACAAACAAAATAAAATAATAATAATAAAAAAAAAATAGAGACCTATTATTCGCAACGTTCAAAAAACGTTGCAAAAAAGGTTATTGACAACTTTTTTGAATGTTGCCGTATCTTTCTACTCTACGATAACATTGAAGTTAGCAACATACGTCCAAACGTTGCAAAAAGTTTTTGTCAACGTTTTTTAAAAGTTGCAAAAGACTGTTTTTGTTGTAGTTTGCGTATCATTTCTTAATTTAATAAACCTCTATTTGGCAATTTTATAAATGGTATATATATATATATATAATAGTAATAGGTCTCACAATATATATGAACAATAATGATTAGTAATTATAAATATAATATTAAATTTAGTATTTGACTTTGACAAAATTTATAAACCGTTTACAAAATTCAAATATTGTATTTTTTAAAAACGATATTCGATCAAGTTATAAGAATTTAAATTGTGTATTTTACATGCTTGTTCAGGTTTCTTAATTAAATATAAAGAAACAACTATCTTGCCTTTGAGGTCGAAGTGTAGTGCATTGCCATATACTAGCTTAAGTAGCCGACATAATAATGTATCAATGATCTGTCTGGAATACTGCATCCCTCTCAACTGATACAGGGGCCACAGAAAGAAGGATGCATCAATTCTCCGTGCTCATCATCTAGCAACTCAAATGCAGTAATAAAATTGTCGAAGTTACTGTTCCAAATACATTTTCTTATCATATGTCTCAACTCAGCGTCGAGATGATTCTTCATCCTAGAAAAATTTAAATGTTAGAACCTTTTGCAAGAGAAAATGAATTAAAGTATAATATTAGAAAATTAAACTAACTGAATTGTAACTACTATACCCGATAAATAAATTCATTTTATATCGACGCTAATATAAAAACGAGTTAATAAATTAAAAGGAAAAAAAAGAATTACAGACAAAAATAAAAAAAATTAAAATGAATTAAAAATATAAAATATAAAAAATCATTTTAAATTGTAAAAAATTATGATAAACAAAAACACAATTACAAAATTTAAGAAAAAAATAGTAAATTAAATTAAATAAAAATCAGAGACCAAAATAAAAAAGGAAAAATAAATTAAAGATAATTATAAAAATATAAAAAATTAGAGCAAGAATATTAAAAGGTATTTTAAATTGAAAAAAAATTTAATAAGAAGAAAAAAATAAAAAAATTTAAATTTTCCAAAACAATAGTAATAAAAAAATTAAACAAAAGAAATTTATAAAATTAAACAAAGAATATAAATATTATTTAAAATTTAAAAAATTAAATTATCATAAAGAGAAAATAATTAATAAAATAGTAAAAAAATAAGAAAAAAGGCCCAATTGACAGTCGGGTCCAACTCGACTGTTAACACTCGAGGTGGCAACTCTGTCTTCTCTGACGTTTTCACTGCAAAATGGTGAACAATAAATTAAATAAATATTAAATATAATCTAATCTATATGTGAAAAATCAATCCACAAAAAACTAATCTTGTTGATTTCAGTGTCGTTGGCGACTAGGTTGTGTGTGATGGTCGGCATTGGGGCAGTTGTGAGGGTGGTGTGGTCGATCATGGAGACGGAATCTCGACTATGAATTTTTTTTCTTCTTGGTCTACTATTTGCACAAGATTTTTGGAAGATATTTTTGACTTTTTATTCATTTAACTTCAGATTTCAACTTTTATCAAAGGCCAAAAGAAATATGACCCGGTCAACCGGTCATTTCCACTCCTCATCTATTTGCCACGCTCACGCTCTGAAATCTCTTCTTATTCTCATTATCTTTCGGCAACTCTAAGCTCATTATTTCATAACTCCAATTCGATACAAAAAGAAATTTTGATTTCATAAATTGTAACCTCAAATTATTGCATTTTTTAGTTTTGTTGTTATGAGAAGTAGGTGAAGTTGGATTAAATTAGGAAACAAATTAATCAAATAAATTGAAGGAGAATAAATGGAAAACGAAGGTAAAGAAGGCCTTTTGTGTTCTTCGGGAACGGAGAACGGAGGGGAGGATGTTTTTAGCTGTAAACAATCGAATGGTTCTGCTGATCATCTGGTTATTATGGTTCACGGTATTCTCGGAAGGTATTTTTTATTTTTATATTATTTTATTTCTTTATTTATTTTTTTTGGAATTAAGGTAGTCTGTATAGTAGCATGGTTTTAAGTCTTAGGAACTTGAAGGATCTTAAATTTGACGAAATTAACTTTGATATGAGTAGAATATTCAAACATCAATGCGGTTAGACTGGATGGAAGGTGTTGATTTTATTTATTTGTGAAATCATATATGTAAATATGCATAATCATGGTGATTTTTCTTTAATCGTAGGCTTATCAGTCATGAATATGATGAACTTAAGTTCAATTCCGGCAAAAGTTGGATTAAGTGCAGTTTGAAGTTCCACTGTGGTGGGGATAGGGGTCAATTTGTTCTTCTGGAGGGAGGAATTAGGCTTTTTCTTTCTTTTTTTCTTGTTTCATTAACTTTAGTTTTTGTATTTTAAAAAATTGAATTTGAGGGTATATGCTGCTTTAGTTTAACTAAAATATAAGCTTTCCTTTTATGAAGGAGAACCACAAAGGGGTGTCCTTGGTAAAGACCTTTCTTTTTAGTAGCTTCTATCTGTGTACAACTGTGTTTGTGAATTAAATGTTTAACTAGAATTTAAGCTTTCCTCTTATGAAGGAAAACCACAAATGGTGTGTCCTTGACAAAGACCTTTCTTTTTAGTAGGTTCTTTCTGATCTGTGCAGAATTATGTGTGTGAATTAAATGCTTCTTTACATTTAGGTTTTCTCATATACAATCTAATTTGCGAAATCTATTATGATTTTTTATTGTTTAGCCATAGTACTAAATTCTTTATGGGACTTTAATGTTTCTCTATAATTGTTATCTACTGTCCATTTTGATCCAAAAATCTGTCCTCATAGCTTGTTTTCCTGAAGCTGTAACATTCTTGCAGTGCCAGGGATTGGAAGTACGCTGCCGAGCAGTTTGTTTCAAAGCTCCCTAATAAAGTTTTTGTTCACTGTGAGTTTTACATTTTATATAGTGAAAATGTATGTGCCGTGTCTGATCTCTTTGTCTTTTGTGATTCTTTTGGCTTGCATAAGTTGAATTTGGTTTCTTTTAGTTCTTTATAATTAGGGAAATTATATAATTGTATCATCATATGACGACTGGACTCATGAGTAGGTTGAGTTTCTGAAATAAAACACTCAACTGAGTTGAATTTCCCAAAGCAAAATTCTTCTGGGCTGTATTTTTGTTCACACACAACATTTAGTTGTAAAATTAAGATTCTTTAGATTTTTGTGTCATTCGGTCTAAATATTTGGTAAGTTATATTCTACCATCTTGTAATTCTTTATTTTGATCTTTATCATTAGAATTTCAAATTGTTCTCCTTTATCTCGTTTTGTAATTAAGTTTATTTTAAGGAAGGGAATAACCCCAAACTTCTACGACTATTTCCTTTTCTTTTTTATATTGGAAGGAGCTTTAGAAGACTGTACGTTGACCATGGATTGATTAATTACCCTTCATTCTTGAGTGTAGTTTTAAGTTTTTCTAACAAGGATTACGCGGTAGCTATACGAAATAGATTGACTTATGTTAATTGCCAAGGCAGTTTGACTTTATTAATTTTTACATCTTCATTTATCTGGAAATTAGAAGATGGGGTTCATACTTTCACTTATTTAGTGTGCTCAATACTAGTACTTCAGTATACTAATAATTGTCTAGAAAAACTTAAGGCATTATATAACCTCTTTTGTGTTTCTCAGTGAAGTAAAAATGGCTTATTATCTCACCTTACTAATGGATATTATTTGGTATGTAGGTAGTGAACGGAATATGGCCAACCTGTCATTGGATGGGGTGGATGTAATGGGTGAGAGGCTGGCTGAGGAGGTTGATTTCTTTGGCTATGGACCCTTCTTTGCATTCTCTTTGTGACCATT
The DNA here is from genome assembly GCA_903798385.1 of Fraxinus cuspidata. Lineage (NCBI taxonomy): Eukaryota > Viridiplantae > Streptophyta > Magnoliopsida > Lamiales > Oleaceae > Fraxinus > Fraxinus cuspidata. Next base: position 4,863 of record CAIGRP010079252.1, read on the forward strand.
TTGTGAAAATATGTCATTGGCTGGGATTAGTCTAAATATCTTGATGTTAACTTTGACCTTCATTATAGGTACTTGATATAATCAAACAGAAGCCAGATTTAAGTAAAATTTCTTTTGTGGCACATTCTGTGGGAGGACTAGTGGCAAGATATACTATTGCGAGATTATATAGACCTCCAAACAAGGAAAGCACAGAATTATCAGCCACATTCTGTGAAAAAGAGTCAAATGGTACAATAGCTGGTCTGGAACCAATAAACTTCATCACTGTGGCTACTCCTCATCTTGGTTCAAGGGGTAATAAGCAGGTACCTAGTTGCTGTTTTTTTTTTTGCTGGGATTCCTATGTTAAATAGAAGTTGAATGCTCGAGACAGTGATAAAATGCATTAATTGTAAATAATATTTGGTCCTATATGTCATGCCTCTTTTATGTTAGCAAATAGATATATGATGTATTGGAGATGCGGTGAGTTGGGAATTTTTTTACAATAACTGGCTATGTTTGTTGTTAGAATTAACTTAGCAGTTTATTTGTGAAATTGTTTGTTCAGCATGTGGCTAGCTGGATTCCCTTTTTTTGGAATTTCATATCAGAGCTCTAGGATTCTTGGCCCTTGGAAAATTATCTTCAATTGCTTCTTGGACCTTTTGGTGAACTGCATAATTTGTATATTATTCACCATTAGCATGTCGAATTTGCAAGGACGAAATTGGCCTGTAGAATGCAAAATAAGCCTTCTGTTGCAATCGAAGACATTAGATCTCTCAATGTAAGCTGAAAATTCATTTTGTTGGCTGATGAGTTTTATGCATCTATCGTGGTTCAATCTTTTACGAGGGAATAAGAGTCTAACCTATATCATGCCAACAAAGAAAAAAGTCTGTATTTGTGTTTGTCATGAATGACACATCAATTTCTGATATAAGAGAACTTTTTATTCTTTTCTGTCTGTTACCCCAACTTTGAGGAGAAGGCATGTTCTGATCCTGACACTGCATTACTGCTGATCTTAGTATTAAACCAGTCATACTAGATTACTAGTTCTGAATCTCCCAATTGTCATGCCAAATCACAATCATTCTTGGATTTGTTGTAGCATTAATTATTTTTTGGCTATTTGTTAGGTGCCATTTCTTTTTGGTGTACCTGCTATTGAGAGAGTTGCTGGTTGTGTAATTCATTTGATATTCAGAAGAACAGGCCGGCACCTCTTTCTTACAGACGATGATGAAGGAAAGCCTCCATTATTAAGACGCATGCTAGAAGACAGCGAGGAATTACATTATATGTATTTTTTCTATCCTCTTGCCTTGTGTTAAATCAGATTGGATACTCTCCAGGCTATTTCAAGATATTCATATGAGTGTAAAAATATGTGATATGCAAGTGTTTATCTGTTTTGCAACTCATTTATGCAGGTCTGCTTTGCGTTCATTCGAACGCCGGGTGGCATATTCAAATGTTGGTTATGACCGTATCCTGATTTTCTGAACCTTATTGGATTTACTTTTTTTAATGAGCTAAATAATGTATACTATGTATTTTACATTTCATTGGTTTCTACCATCCTTGTCTTCCTTCAAAAATTTTCACTTAGATATAGTGGGCTGGAGAACATCATCAATAAGACGTAATATTGAACTGCCCAAGGTATGTTATCACCATTCAGTTAATCAAGCAGTTACATTTTTAATGCAATTGCATGACTGTACTAATATCCTCTCTTAGTGGGAGGATTCTCTAGATGAAAAATATCCACATATTGTTTATGAAGAGCGCTGCAAAGCAAGCGATGGAGAAAAGTGTGAGTCTGTTGCAACAAGTGGTGATGGTTTAGATGAGCTGGAAGGTTTGTAACTTATTTTCACATTCGGCTTAATAATTATGCGTCTTTATGCTTCTCTTTAACATGTGTCTCTGCTGCTGCATTTGTTGGTCGCATCTCTCTTTTCACCTGGTCATTTGGCGATCCCTACATCCTAATGAAGGTTTATTTGTACTTATCTGCCACGATGTAGTTTTTTACTCATCTGGACTGTTAAAAGTGGGATTATAATTTATGCAGGAATGATTTTTTAGCCTTAATATTAAGAATATGATTGGCTATACTTTCAAGTGGATTTTAGGATTTTAGCAGTTCATTTAAAGAGTCGTGAGTGTTGGGTAAGCTATTCTAGGTGGACTTACTAGGGGTAAAGTCCTCATTTTAGAAATTCTTTCAAACAAGTGATTCTTCATTGGCTTTTGGATTTTTATCTCCTGCAAAATCCAGAGAGTTATTTTGAACTTCGAAGTCTTCTAGAAATATAGGATCACCAAGCATTTAGCATGGTATGGAAACAATTTCTTCCAAGTCCATAATGTGAGCATTCTGTATGTTGAATATGTAGTAACTGCTGTGGGAGGATTATTCTGGCTGCCTTCTGTTTTGTGCATGAGTTTACCTGCTTTAATAATTTCAGGAGCACGAGTTATGTTCTTGATGATTTCTCAACTATTCTTCATTTCATTAAATCATCAATTTTAATGCTGTTAATATAGTTAGATTTCTCCTCGCCAAAGATTTATAAAACCTTTTTTCTCTACATTCCCACAAAGAATTAAAAGGAAAATGCAACTTGGATGGAGCGTGGAAACAGGCAACTCGATGGGCCTTAGTATCACCAGAATAAGAATAGATGTTATTTTGACATGATTCCTAAACTTCATGGTTAAATCTTTACAAAATCTATTACGTTGACTTCTATGATCTCTTGGGGATTTCTAGAAACAAGCAACATATGTGTGCACTTTGCTTTTCAACTCGTCTGTGCCAATCTCTTGCTCAAAACTTTGTTTCTTCTGCAGTGAATTTCTCATTTAGCCCTTTGAAAATTTATGTTGATTAATTCTAAATGGTGTATTAATTTTCTGCTGGGTTATGTGATGCAGAGGAGCTGGTGATTGGCCTATCTCGCGTGACATGGGAAAAAGTAGATGTCAGCTTCCACAGGAGCAAGCTTAAATTTGCTGCACATAGTATTATTCAGGTCCCCATACCTTCCTCCCTTCTGGTACATTTCTACATGCTTGTATATGTTATAGTTTGCATGCATGATACGTGCATGTCCACCATACACAGAACATTGTAAGCATAAACGAATTCAGAATCGGACTACAAGCCGAGCTAATATGTGAAAAAAATAAAACTACTCATGAATTTATTTATTTTTACATATATTTTTTTTTACACCAAAAAAATGAAGTGGGCTGGAGACTGAACCGGGCTACGGCCAGCCCAGTCCCCCTACATCCGTCCCTGACTGTAGACACTTGCTCGGGAACAATGAGGCTGCTATCTCTTGCTGCAGATGGAATGTTTAACTCCATCTTTCTATTATGATAGAAATTCCTTTTATTTACTTCCACTAAGATATTAGTGCAATGACGAGTCAAACCTACTCGATGTTGTCAGTGTTTTGGACCATGTGTAAATTTTTTTGACAGTAGTTTGCACTAGTCTTACTTATATAGCAGACAACATTTCCATCTTTAGGGGATGTGGAATCCTGCAATCCCATGCCCTTTGGAGGGCCAGCATTCTTGCTGGCACAACTCTGGACTGACTATTGAAATTTGATATCATTCTGCAACAACCCATCAAACCTAAATGATGATGTTAGGTTTTAGGCCGTGTGACGACCCATTCCTATTCTGCTTCCACGTGGAAAAAGCCTCCATAGTCGTGTGGCACAAGTCTTGCATGTAGAATACACAAACATTTACTTCTCCTGGCAAAGTGGGATTCTATAATTGGTGTAGTTCCATTGATGATACTTTATGAGGATGACTGCGTGAGGTCTCTGGTAGGACACTGTGTGGCAGTAGTGGCACAAGTCTTGCATGTAGAATGCACAAACATTTACTATGAGCAGGACTGCATGAGGTCTCTGGTAGGATACTGTGTCGCATGGCATTCACTTTGGGAGTTGGAGTCCCATGTTTAAGTCTTACTCTTCAGGTCTTCTGTTTTGCGTTAGTTGATGTGTGCATTCCATTGAATCTGTATTTCTTAATCTGAAGCACCGTCTTTATCTCTCTCCTTCATTACTGTATGCTTGGTCGTGTCTGAAAATTATTCAGGTAAAAGAGCATCACATGCATACTGAAGGTGCAGATGTCATCCAGCATATGATCGATCATTTTCTTCTTTAGGAGTGTCATCTCAGAGAATGCATGACGATTAAGGTAATGCATGTGTATGGTTGCCCATTTTATGGAAAACTACGGTCGTACGGGAATATTCTTGATTCAATATCTTCCTATATGTAACGAAACACTTTGGAATACTTTTTATAGATGAAAATATTTCATTGAAATAGATATACATCTCTTGGTAAATTATTATGTAAATTGTTATCTACACGTAGCACAACCTCTAACCATCTCTCTTTAACCATTTCTCTCTGTACTATCGCTTTCTAGAAAAACAGAAGCACGATTTCTCTCAGTACTTTATCATATCCTCAGTTGTTCTCTCTACTCTCTTTCCAAAAACGGAAAATGGAAGAACAGTCTCCCTCTATAACCATTTATCAATCCACTTTATCATATCCTCCATTGCATCTCTTTCAATTTTCGTAATCTTTTATTGCTTCCCACGTGTTCAAATCTGTATACTCCTTTATTGCTTCCAGAAAATCAAATCTGTTTAAATTTTTGTAGTTCTTTATTGCTTTCCACTTGCATCCCTCTTGAAATTTTGGGATCTTGGTCGAACCAAACCTTTAATAACTTGTTTACAGCTTATTTGGGTGGAACATACATATCTAATTTTGGAATATTTAAGGTGGTGGAGGTGGTTGTAGATTTGGTTGGTGTCGACGGTGGTGGGTTGTCAATTTGAGGTAGTGACGGTGATTTGGTTGGTGTCGACGGTGGTGGTGAGGTTGTATGAGATAAAGAGTGATTGAGACCCGTCAATTTGATAATTTGTGATCTATAAAAACATGTAATTTGCAATTAAATTTGTACTTTGACCTATAAATTGTGTCATTATTAATGTGATCTTGTGTGATTCTACTATGTGATCGTTATCATAAAGTATGTGTTATTATGTCCATGACCTATTTAGTTAAATTATAGGTCACAAAATTTTATCAAATGACCTAAATTGTGATCACCTAAATTTTGAAAAAAATTCGTAACTTTAGAATCGGAAGAGTGGGAGCTGTAAGTGTGTGTGGGAGATGGGAGAAACAATTATTAAATGATATGTATTAGGATATGATATTGTTAATGGTAAAATTGTATAAAGTATTGTAATGATGTATTTGCCCTTTTTTCTTTGGGAAGAATTCATAAATAAGGGTTTAAGTTTTAACAATTCAAAATTCAGGTTTAAGTTTATAAAATACAAAAATCAGGTATTTAGCTAATAAATTAAAAATATTTATTTAAATATAATAAATATAATATATTAATTTATTAAATATATATTTTACCAATTAAATATAGTAAGGACACAATTATATGCAATTTGGTCACAATTATCTAATTAATTAATCAAAAATTAATTTTCAATCATAATTTATCAAATTATTGGTCACAAATTTTTTCTCGATCAAAAATCAAAAATTTTATAGGCCACAGATTACTTCTCGAACACGAATCAAAATTTCATAAGTAACATATTATTCATCAATCACTAATCGAAAATTTTATGGTCGCAATTCATTTATTCATTGCAAATCGATCACAACTTATAAAACTATTGGTCACGACTTATTTTTTTGTTACAAATCAAGAATTTAATAGGTCACATGTTATTTCTCGGTCATGAATTGAAAATTTTATGAGTCGCAAATTATTCATCGATCACAAAATAAAAAAATTTATTGGTCACAACTCAATGACAGCTTAATATATATAGTCAATGTCACAATTTTTAGATCACATATTATTTATTTGTCAAAAAATAATCAATTATTGGTCATAATCAACCAAATAATTAGTCACACACATCCACCCTATTTCATCTCACCCACGACCACTGTCGTCGCCAGTGACAACCCCTGCCACCATCATAGCCGCCGCCGCACCACCTCATCGCACCGCCAACTGCAAATTAGATCTAAAATAACCAACACTCCACTAACCGCCATCACTTCACAATCGTCGTCGCCGCCACCACCATCGTCGCCACCACCACCACCACCTTTTTCAGCCACCACCACCACTTCCATTTCCAACAACAAATCGGATCCAAATAAGATCCCGCCACCTTCACCGTGCACTAGATTTGTAACGACCGCGACCACCAGATCTGCCATCCAACACTCCACAACCATCGTAACCTCACACTGTCGTCGCCTCCTCCACCATCGTCGCCAACACCACCACTATTTTCAGCCAGCACCACAACTACCATTTTCCAACAACAACAAACCAAATCCGCCGCCATCAACACGACCACCATCACCGCCATCAACACGACCACCAGATCCGCCACCATCTTGCGGGTTGCTGCAGCGGCATCTCACGGCGACCACCATCTTGTGGGTTGCTGCAGCGGCGATGGGTTGATAATAGATGGTGGTGAATGTGAAGAGAGAATGGAGGGACGGTTTGGTTTGTAAATTAATTTTAGGGTTTGGATGGGTAGATAGGGTGTAGTGTGTATGTAGATTAATTTATAATATTTTAATTAAAATAATAAAAACCTAAAAATTGATAAATATGCTTCAACCTGATTTCTGAAAAATGATATTTATTCACCTGTTTCCCTTTTCTTTCCTCAAACTTTTTCTTGGGCTATAGCCCAATTTTGACCCAAAAGGCTCCACCCTAAATATTATATGATAATTTAGAGATATCCCTTTTGAAAAGATCGCAACAAAAACTGGGACTTGTATTTTCTTACTAATAATTTTAAAAAATGGTTTTAATAAAAGAAAGTGATTTTGTTGTTAAATAAAGAAATAAAAATAAAAGAACAATTTTTTTCAATAAAAATGGAAAAGAATAAGTATTGTCGACAAAATAGTTTGTAGGTAACAAAATAACATTTAAAGATAATAATGAAGTTCCCATCAATGATCATTAAGTAAATTGTCTTCATAAATTTAATTTACTTCTAAAAATTCAAAGGAATTAAAATATAAAATTAAATATTACTTCAAAAAAATTTGTCAATAATTTAATAACAATTCAAAATTTGAACGACTTTTAAATTAATAATTTTAAAAAACAAATATAGTTTAGTAAATTTAACTTCATGACATTTCATCAATAAAGGTAATAAAAATATAAAACTCAAAGTTGGGAATAGAATAATATTAAAAAAAAAATAACTTATCCATTATTATTATTATTATTATTATTATTTGTCGATATTTTATTTAAAAAATACAAAATAAACTTTTATTGGTATTGATGATTTCAATAGTTTCGTGTAGACAATTAGGATCGAATCATCATTGGTGATTGGCGATATCATCACCAATGACATTTTCCGTCAGTAATCGTCAACAGAGACATGTCAGTAATATAGGATGATATCGTATTCTATCTAAATTATTGACATAAATTGATTTATGTCGAAATTACTGACAGTAATGTTGTTGACATTCATCAACTAAATTCTAATTAGTGATCATTTACTCAATTTGTCTTCATATTATTATATTTGAAAATGGTGTGTTATTGATTTTGTCTAAAGTCCTTGAATTAATTGAGTCATCTCTACCAAATACACCTTGGTAATAAGAATGTTCTTAATCAAGAAATGCTTAAATTTTTCTCTATTTTCCTGACTTGAACGCTAAATCATAATTCGAAAAAAAAAAAAAAAGGGTTCCCTAATAAGTAGATGCAAATTTAGATGGTCAATTAATTTGGTCGGATTTTTAGCAGAGAAATTGTCTTCCACATTAATTATTCATCTGATTTTAATTCCATCTTTGCCGAATCCCAAGTGACACTTATATATTCATTCAAGTAACAATTTTCAAGTATATTGAAATATATATATTTTTACTCTTAATACAATTTAGATGACTTTAAATGACGTAAAACAATTTCAAATGTAGCATTTGTTCCACTATTGTGTTACATCATACATGAGAACATAATCGATTGCTACTACGTATTGGTGTACTCGTCATGTATGAACAAGATTTTAATATTGCGAGAGTGGAGCAACCTTTGAAATTGTGAGCTACCCACATTAATTTCGTTATTTTAAAACTTTTTTTCTTGATAAGTTGATAATTTATGGTGAATAACATGAACATCTACAATATTATTAATATACGACGAACTTGCATTAATTATTTATAAAATTTGAGTTTTATTATTTTTACTATTGTAGGGTGGGAGCTAGGGGCAACGACATTGGCAGCATTGAAATCATGGATCGTCCATCTTAGGATTTTATTTATTTATTTTTAAAATTACTTCCTTACAAGTCAATTCCTTACAATGAAGAAGATGAACTTGCACGAGATTATCTAGGAAATTTTTGTTAATATTAGCCCTGTTTGGCCTTTATTTTTTACTGTGTTAGTGCACTCTAATAGTTATGCTATAAGTGAGTCATTCTTTATATTAAATCTTTTTTGTCAAATATATCTTATTCAATATTATTAAAAAATAACCTACTTATTTTAATAGTATGATATAAATTATTTTTAAAGTTATCCAACTTTGACTTATTAAAGAAACTTATATAAAACTTATTTATTTACTTATAAGTAAACTCGCTCGTACATAAACTTTTTAAATTTAACCAAACATGTCCTAGCATCACTAATATTCAAACAGGACTCGTGCAGTCCTGTGTAGTCTTTACTCTTCTCCTCTTCCGGCCAGTGTTTTCCGGCGGGTTGGATTTTCCGGCACTCGACGGAAAGTTCAAAATCGCTTTCGATCCTCTCATCTTGAAGGCTGCACAGTCATAAGCTCTAGCTGCATCAATATCAGTGTCATAAGTCCCCAGCCATACCCGAGACCCCTTCCGGGTCGGGTCCCGAATCTCCGCTGAGTACTTCCCCCATGGCCTCCGCCTGACTCCTCTATAGCGCCTTCCAGCTTCAATATTCGATGCTATTTCACCTGACCTGTGAAAAATACCAATTTCTTCAGGGTGGGTTTTAACTGGTTCCGCCGGAGGAGGAGGAGAAGTGATGGAAGCTGAATTTTGAGCACCCAGTGAGGAGTTTTCGATGATTTGAGGCTTCTTTTCGATTTCAAAGAACTGAGGTTCGGTTTTAAAGCACGTGGAGGAGATTGAGTTGGGTTGTTTTGAAATCGAAACGGATGCAGGGGAGTCTAATTTTTCGGGACCGGAAAATTGATCGTTGTAGAAGACATCGGAGAAACAAAGATTAATGCTTTGGAGAAATGACTCTGTAAAAGTGAAATCTTCAAGAAGGTGTTGGCCATTGAGTTCCAACGTTAATGACTCGTTTGGTTCTCGTGTTGTCATTACAACATAGGTTGCACCGAAGTTATGAAAATCGAAACTCTTTAAAAATTCTCTGTGAAACGTAGAGAGAGGATTACAGGGGATTTTCGTATACTGATATTGTTGAAGAATGGTGATGGAGGCATAACAATATACATATATATGTTAAGAAAGGTTGGGTGGAGTGCGTGGGTGGGTGGGGTGGGGTGGCTTCACAGTCTCAACTTAGAGGTCATGCAATAGATAATGGATAATTGCGGTCTACTCAGTCCCTTGTCAACTTGATGCATGGGTCCGGTGGCTTTTTTCAGTTTTTATGTTTCTTTTGCATTGTTAAATTCATAATCAAAGATGGGTGGTAAAGGACCAAAACAGAAACTAAACTTTTCTTATGTTATAAAACCTGAATTTGCTGAGTTTTTTACTATATAATTTTGTTAGGTATAATTCGAGTTAATTTATGATGTCATATCTACCATTATTTTGTAAAATATTGAAGTTTAACCCTATATAGTCCTTGGAGGCAGAGAAAAACTATGGGGCCTGGTTTTGACTATTTGTAATTCCTTAAATCTTAATTCATATCTATCTTGTTAAAAAACTTGATACATATACACTCACATGTACAAAGTTGATTGCTATACTCAATTTTTAGATTTGTGTCAACGTATCAATATAACGTATATATCAAAAAGTGTCGTGACTCTAAAGTTCAAATTTAAACTGATCAAATAATCTTTTAACAATAACATTCATATTGAAAGTGTGAATTATTGAGAGTGAATGCTATAATCACCTAAATTGTGCTCGGCTCCTTTTCAATGAAGAGATGTAGCATATCGGACACATTTATTTTCACGGCCCTAAAAGATACGATGTGATAGTCATTGATTCTATTTATTTTGAGAATTAGATCGAACATTTTTACCTTTTAATTTTCCTCCCATTGAGTCCTTGCCAAATGAATGACTAGAATATCCAAGGCAGGCAGGTAGGTGTCGGGTGAATTGTATGGATTTATGAACTATAAATTGTGATATACCCATCCCTTCAATACTTGCAATCCCTCTACCTACCTCTCTTACATATTTAACGTGAAACTAGAACGCTCAATGTATATCGCATACTCACGCGCACCGCTTCTCTCCAATATCTCACAATTTTGGATGTATATAATCCTCTACAATATCTCACAATTCATGACACCCTGGTGCCAAATGTTGACCCATGATCTAATATAGCTCCATTTGTTTTGATTATAACAAACAAGATACTTATATTTCTAACAAATCTTATTTTTTGAGTTTTTCATGTATAAACATTCTTAAACAATCAAAGGCTCAAATCGTCATCCATTGAAAAATAAGCAATCAAAAGAGACTCGAAGAGAACAAAAACTTTGAAGATTAGAGTTTAGAAGTTCTTTATTGAAATTTCAATTTATATGTAAATGTATAAACTCATCAATATTTAGCAAGTGCATAAAGCTCAAATTATTTTCATAATTCATCACTTGCATAAAAATGTTTTAGATTCATAATATGAAATAATTTTTTTTAAATAAATATTTTGATATAAAAATTAATTTTCAAAATTCTCATACTTCGGTTGATCGAAGTATTCATTGATCGACCGATCAGTCGATCGAAATTCTGTTCGACCGAAATGACAGAAATGCTTAGCCGAAATTTCAACGGTATAAAATATACAACTGCTATATTCATCTTCCGGTCGACTGAAATGCTCAACCGAAAGTTACTGATTTTCAATATCTTGATCTATAAATAGCTCTCTCTTTTGCATTCAATTCTGAACTACTTACGAGATCAATTAAGAAAGTATATTCTTTGAAAATCATTGTGCTTACTTGGTTTTATATTCTATTTCATTTATTACAAAGAATCTTTTGATTGATTAAACTAGTTTTATCTATTTTATCAAGAATTCTATTTTGTAAGGAAACTTTTTCAATCTCATTTATTTTCAATTCTTGATAAAGGTTTTTATTTGTCAACACTTATATTGAAGTGTAAATCCCTCTTCATACTTAACTTGCATTATTTGTTAAGAGAGATCATGTGTTGGAAACTTGGATACAAGATACAAACTATTTCGTT
>CAIGRP010079259.1:0-19623 GCA_903798385.1 Fraxinus cuspidata
TATGACAATGGATTTAAACAATTTTCCAAATAAATATGAAAACAAAACATGAAAGTAAAAACTTTCAAAATACCACAAATTACAAGTTCAAAACGGTACACATTTTTTTCCCAATCAAAAAAATCATATTATTTCGTGTAATTTCCTCTCTTCCTACTATCCCTAGTGTACGAAATCCGATTTGACACTGATGGTATTCGGATGTGCGTCGAGCGCCGTTTCTTGGTCATTGCTACTTTTACGTTTTCAACTGCATCAGTAGTAGTTGAAGGAACCACGGTGAAACTTTTTCATTAGGAAACAATATTGTACGTCCTTTATGTAAACATTCGTTAAATGATTATATAACATGTATTTAATTCATACGACATGTAGTGAAACATTTGAAACAACTTTGGCATTGTATCATAACTATCGAAAAATCAAGTGAAACTGTCTAGAATTCTAGAAACTATCTGTCAAGAATGATATATTTTCTCGATAGATGGCTTCCGTCTGAACTTCAAATATACTCTTCATATGCTAACATGAATCATATGTTGAAAGGAGTAATAGCTTTCGAAAAGAACCAAATTAATGGAGAAAAAGAGAACTAATTGAACACTATACATAATCCTCAAAAACCAACTTATATGACTAATTTATGAAATTAAAAATCAACACAATATCCATTTAACTAAAAATTAACAACGGAAGTACAAACAAAAATTTATAAAAACAAAAACTCAAATAATCAATAAAAGCATACATGTCAGAGACTTCATTTTCATCTATCTCCTCTCCAAGACAAACAATTTTAAATAGAAAACAAATAAAAAGATACAAAGAAAAGAAGAAGATAAATGTCAAATTCAGAATATGGCAATGACTCCGTATCACAATCCTTGTTACCACTAATCGGAAATCGATAAACGAAGATTGAAAATATGAGACAAAAATAGAGACTTCAATGGTCATTTTGCTTGTTCCAGATGCTATGTCTGCTGGCCGAGAAAGGAAAGTTGGGAGGAGGAGCAGCTAATGGAGGCCAGAGCTTACAAGATTTGAGTTTTGATTTTATTTTATTTTTTTGCACTTGCAAATGGGCGCTTTGAATATTTGAGCTTTGGTTTTCTTGCATTTGCAAATGGTGGGGGTGAGGGAGAGTAGAGTCAGGGAAAGTGGATTTTTTTATGGGAGGTTGGGGTGGGTTTGGTGTGATGTATTTTTACTTTTTGTATTATTTTTCCATCTAATTAAATCAAGAATATCCAAAATATTTAAATTTTTTAGAAGAGCAAAAAAGTCCAAATCGACATTTTTTTTGCAAAAATTATTAAAATGTGACAATTTTTAAAATGTCAATTCAAAAAGTAAGATGGGGTGCAATTTTCTCTAAATAATATGTTTAGCGGTAAAAGTAGTACTTATAATTATGTGTCCTACAGAATATGTAAATAAAAAGTATGTTTGATTAGCTTAAATTATATTTAAGTTGTACCAAATATTCTCTAAATTAATCTTCAAGAAAGTAATATATATATATTTTTAATTTAAAAGTAAGATCAAGTTGTCTAGACATGTACATGTTAAGTACTAAAAAATAGATTTTTTTTTTTTTGGAGTTAAACATGCTTCGTGTTTTAAAGATCTTTTCTTGAAAACTAAAGAATTCAACATGCACACAAAATTTTACTACATACTTTATGGCCTAAGCTATTTTGCACTTTTCAAACTTTTGAGAATATTCAAGGATATCCATGTAATAGTGAAACACCAATTTGTAACGTGACAATTTTTGTTATTGATTCTTAACTGAAAATTAGAGACAAGTTTTTATTAGGTTGAGTCGATTATTAAACCGAAATCAATTTATGTAAGCTCAATCAATTTATGATTTTTCAGAGTTACTTCACATTCACAATCCTGTAATACCATTGAAATACGTGTATCGTCTGAGACACAAGAGTTTTGATGATTTGGCGTTACCTTCATTTTTTAGACCTTATAATTACTAAAAAATTTTAAGTTCCAATTTCATCGAGAACAACTAAATATGAAAATTATATCAAAAAACATATTCTAAAACTCGTCAAACAAAGGTTAGTACACATAAGACCATTTTGAAAAATTCGACTATCTTGAATAGATAGATATTTATATAATTGACCTCTCTAATATTAAGTGGAAAAATAGAAATATTGTCGAAAAACTGCATCATCCACCACAACCTATTATTTCAATAGCAAATGAATTTCCAACCTTTTGAAATGAACAATTTGATCCCTAACCTTCTATTATAGGTAATTTTTATACCTATCTTCACCAGCCTTTGACCCTTATGGGCTATAGCAATAGAATAATGCTCCTTGAGCGTGCGCTTTTGACATGGATGTGGGTGACAAGGTGGGGTGGTCCGTGGTAGCACCCGAATGTTTTTTTTTTTTATGTAATTGTTCAATCATATATTGACACGTGTTCCCTCTATTTTTGAATATGTTATTGAGCTTGTTATTGTAGCAAGTTCCATAACAATATTGTCTCCAACCTTTTCTTTAACAATTCTATCAAAAAAAAAAAAAAATGCCAGCATGTCTTGAAATGATAAAATTTACCCTTAAGAACATTTATGTCTTTTACACTGTTTTCCAAACAATTTTTTTGGAAAAAAAACGACAATTAAGGACGTGTGACACTAATAAATGAAGAGTTGAGGTTTAGATTGTTGTATAAAAAAAGCTTGGAGCAAAATTAATATTAAGCTCATGTTTGATCCATATTAAAATTTTAATTCTAATTTTTCTACTCATTTTCAACCACACATTCTTCAATAAAATAATATTTTCTATCACATCAATAACTTTTCCTTCTTTTTCAACAAATCTTTCTCCATCAATCTACTATTCAAAAATACATTCTTACAAAATAATGTGGTTTAAACACACCTTAAGGGTTAAATGTTCGGAATAATGACTAATAATCTTTATCAATTCTCTTATGTCATCATATAATTCTTCCAATTCTATGAAACTATTTTTCTTTCCAACTCGAGCTTGTGTACAAGATTAAGCCCCTCTTTGATTTGGCTAAACATTTAAATCAAAATTAATAATTAATTTTTAGTAGCAAAATCAAACAGTGTGTTCCATGTTCAACTAATAAATAAAGATTTGGACAGCTATAATTAAATATTGCAAATTAATTTGCCTCTTTTTAAAAGTTGAGGACTAAGTTCCTTTTAAGGATAGATTGAAAGTTAATTGTGTAATTTTCCCTATTAATAATGGGGCCCGGGTGGAGTAAGTTTGAGGTTGAGAGAAATAGTACTCAATAGAGAGGGAAGGAGAGGGAGAACAGTGCTTTTGGGTTCCTTTCAGAGGGGAAATAATAAAATAAAGAAAAGCACGGATTGATAATTTGATACTCGTTTGTATTACTTCTGTATGTATATATAGAGAGAGAAAATCGAAAAAAAAATTAATTTTTTGTACTAATAGATGTAATGTATATCGCATATTTATGTTTTCTGACAATAGTTGAATCTGAATCCAACAATTTTCATGAATTTACTCCTCCGATCTTCCACCTTTTCTGACGGGCCCTCCAATTCTTAACCCTAAACCCAAACCCAGATACCCGATTGCCTTTTTTTTTCCTTTAGGAAAAATCAAACCTTTTTTTTTCGGATTAATGAAGTGAAAATTGAAAAATTAGTTGTTTTTTTTATTGTTTATTAGTTGATTTTCGATTGCCGATTGGTAAGAGTAAGAAAAAGCGGGGAAGATGAACGGTTGTGATGGTGGAGATGTGGCGGCAGCTTCGGCTGGTCCACCCCTGCCGCTCGAGTGGAAATTCTCTCAGGTTTTCGGGGAACGCGCGGCTGGTGAAGAAGTACAAGAAGGTAAACAGTCCATTCTGGTATTGTGTGATTTGGGTGAATCTTGTAATTAGGGTTTGGTTGTTTGTATTCGATCTGTTTTTGGATTGTTTATTGGAGGCAAAACTCGATTTACTGGAGATTCATGGAAATAAATTGAATTTAGGCTGTGGATTTCTGTATGTGGTCTGCATGTCAATTTTATTTTGTAATTGTCCTGCTGTAAATGAGAACTTATTGTTCTTCTCTCGAAGTGATTAAAATGATTCAACTTCTGAAATGCACGTATCAAATTTTGATTTTCACTAAATTGATAGCTAGCTTGTTTATTTTCTGCATGTAGCAATTTAGGTTTAAGTCTGAATATATATCCATGAGCCACATTTCGGTTTAAACTTGTGGGGCCAAATGTCTCCACAGAAAATTTGTAGTACTGAACTTCATCACACAGGCTTGTGGTTTTCATTTTGACATTTCAATATTGTTGTTTAGCACCATGCATATCTGAATATTCCTTTTGCTATTTTCGGTTAAAGCTGCTTGAATATTCCTTTCGTTGTTAGGATCAAATCTGTCTTTGGTTGTGGGACACATCAAATGATATTCTGGAATTTGTAAGATTGTTTTATTTAATGAATCAAGTAATCATTTCATCTTGGTGTGCCGTCAAATAAGCTCTCAGCCATGTACTTCTGTTTTGTCCACTTTCATTGGTGTCCTATATGGGAGAGTACAAATCGTTGTAGCGATCAAGAAAGGGGTAAGAGCATGGATTGTTATGATCATAATATGTGCACACACAGTTATTTACACAACAGTGACACTGAGATGTGAGTGTTAGTTTAGGAGCTTGTTTGGTTGACATTTTACTTTTGAGAGGGATTTTTGGCTCGTCTGCCCTGTAATTTCAGTTATTAGTTAGCCACAGAAGTAGAACTGTGAGGTGGGTTTTTGGAAGAGTACATTGTAGGGATAGACAAGATATTAATATTGAAGTTATTGGGAAGTCTAATGGGTTGGCAAACAGTTAGATTACTGCTTTTATTCGAGCGACTCAGAGATGAACTTGCATTGCACATTATTCTGAAATATTATATAAGTCCTATAAAAATAATATTTGATACTAATTTGTTGGGATGATTTGATGAGTCTTAAACAAACTTAAGAAAAGAGAAGAAAATTGTACTATGATGAAATACTACAAATTAGCAACCTTTTTATAATACATTTGGTAGATAAGAATTAATTGTTAATACATAAATTTAAACACACGTTAAAATTTCTAGAAAAATGAATAAAAATAAATTCATTTATAATAACTTTAGATTCATGTAGATCAAGATTCATCAAGTCAAGATTCATTGAGTTTAGATTGATGAATACTACTTAATTGAGAATTAATAACATGAAATTCATGCACGACAAATTATTTTTAGGATTTATTACATGTTGAAAAATGAAAAGTAAGGTATTATTGAAATAATTGAATTGTTGTAATGTTAAAATTGTCCAAAAAATATTTTCACTTGATGTGATATTAAATATATTATAGATTTATGTGCCCTAAGCTAAATTTTGGATTATATAGATAGAGTACTAAACCCCACTTGATATTTTTACTGCATTTTCTTTTCTTCTGTTTGAATTGCCATTTGTCGAGGACCTTCAGATGCAAAAATTTTTTTGCTAATTTAGTCCTAATTAGTAAACTTTTTCCTGGATGAGTGATTTGATCAAATTGTTTGTAAACCAGCATTCGTGCTTTACTCCTGTTTGGTAATTTACTGGCTGTGTGTTTGTCAACCGTATGCGTAGAACGTAAATATGCGACCAATTGCGTCGATTATTTACGATACTAATTGATGGTTACTTTTATGAACTTTCTGTACAAGTTAATAATTCAAGTTACAGTAAAATTTAAACACTGGCACTGAATTTGATGCTGAAGAAAATTTGTTTGGTGAGAAAGTATTGTCATGTCTTGGTTTTTAGGATGCTTCCTGATTATGTGGCATCCCAAGTTACTGTCACTCTATCATATGGCATAAAAAATTTCGAACAGAACTAGGTATATGTGGTTCAGTGTTTAAGCATAATTCGTTCACGTCATAAATTCTGCTGTATTATATTTTCAAGTATTGTGCAGAGAATATCTTCTATCATATATCTTGATGGTGTATCTGAAGATTTTAGCTGCCTTTTTGGTCATTTTAGTGTGGGTGCCAATGGAGGTTACATTGTATCAGTATAAATTTTAGGATTCAGAACATGGAATTGAGATTTGTAATCTCTTCGTCTATTTTAAATTTTGCAGTTGATATTATATCGGCAATTGAGTTTGATAAAACTGGTGGCCATCTTGCTACTGGTGACCGTGGGGGAAGGGTGGTGTTATTTGAAAGGACTGATACAAAAGAGGTCAGTTTCTGGTAGCTAAAGGATGTATAAAAAAAGTAGCCAATTAGTGCCATATCATTTCCTGTTGCTATTTCAATTTGCAGCATGGTGGAAATCGAAAAGATTTAGAGAGGACAGACTATGCAGTGAGTCGGCATCCTGAGTTTCACTACAAAACAGAATTTCAGAGCCATGAACCTGAGGTACTTATTTTCTTTACTTGTTGAATCATCTCGTCATTTTTCCGTAGGCCACCTATGTGATATGAATAATGCATCTTTCCACTCTTGAAATTTTACAACAAAGTTTCCGTTGTAAATGGGTGGCTAACTGAAAAGGCATCTCCACCAATCTTTCTTCTGTTTCCACCACCAAACCTGCGAATAGAGTTTCATATCTAATTTCATATGCATCTATATCTTCTTTGTGTAGTTTGATTATCTCAAGAGTTTGGAAATTGAGGAGAAAATCAATAAGATACGGTGGTGTAACGCAGCTAACGGTGCGCTCTTTCTTCTTTCCACTAATGACAAAACCATCAAGTTTTGGAAGGTGACATGTCTAGCTTCACTTTGTTTTTTGTCATTGCTCTTATTTGTGGTGTGAAAAGGTGTATATTTGAAATGTTCCTAGCGCATTATATTCATGCTAGTAAAATGTAAGTTGTAGACTAAACAAAATGATTTGATACTCTTAGTTCTTATTGCATCCGATCATGGTCTTGGGATTTTATTATTTCCCTTTTCCTTTGTCTCTTTGCACTCCGTTTTTCAGGTTAGTTTAAGAATTGTGGTTATTACCTGAAAAATGCTTTATTCTCTCTGGTCTCTATATACATTAAGATCAGTGGTTTTACTTTTAGTAGCCAGTGCGTTGTCTAAGCCATTGTTTGATACCCTTGTTTATGTTGACATAAGTTTTGTAATGGTGAATTTTTGGAGGATGTGTGGTTAAGAAGTAAAAAATAAAAGTCTTGCGTTTATGTGCCAATTATTTTATTGGTAGAATGTGTGATTGAAAATAAGTTATTGGATAATGAGGCTCAAATAGGGGCTAAATTTCATATATATTGCAAATGTTTTTGGTCTTAGATTGTATTCAGTTGCAGATATGATTGGTACCAGGAGGTTTTTCTTTTTGTCATTGTATTTACAAGGCAAGACTTGATACTTCTTATTTTTAAGCTTTCAAACTTCGACTGGAAGGTATACTATTATATTGTTGCAAATTTCATGTTTTATGATCAATATTCTGTCAATTAAGGTTTCATATCACTTGCTATCTCCCTTTTGCCCAGTTTTAAAGGGAGTCCTCAGTTTTAGTTGGTCGCTTTTTATTGTTCAACTCTCTGTTTCAGCAAGTTACTTGATTATTCTAATCCTTGTGTTTTATTTAAACAGGTCCAAGAGAAAAAAGTCAAGAAAATTTCTGAAATGAATGTAGAGCCTTCCAAATCTGCTGGAAACGGCAGTATTGCCAGTTCAAGTTTTTCTCCCAGTCCTAAGCAGTATCTTCCTAATGGAGGATGTCCAGATCGATCTTACAATTCTTTGAGCAATGACGCGACATTTCCACCTGTGGGCATCCCCTCGCTCAAATTACCAGTGGTAGTTATACTTTACGAAGCTATATTTTACTTGCATTACTAAAGGATATCTATAGTATCCATCCTTCTTTTATGCATTCTATATCAACAAGATATGTGTGTGTGTGTGTGTGTGTGTGTGTGTGCAGGCTTGTGACTAGTTTTACTTCTAACTTAAGACACATTGTGTAATGGGAACTCAATCTTGGTCTTTGGATGAAAAATTAGATAACTACTAAAAAAAATTAAACCATTTTTATGCACATATTAACTTATTACACAACTTAGTACTATATATATTTGTCTTTGTGTAATTCTGCATTTTTATAGCGTTAAAGACTTAACTGTGAATGGATTTGGTCCTTTAGAGCTTAGCACATTCAGATTTCAGGTTTACTGTTGCTTAATGCAGCGTGTTTCTATTTACTTTGTAAGCAATTGGCATCTTTGTAACACTGGAGCATGATCTGTAGGTTACAAGCTTTGAGACCAGTCTTGTTGCGAGATGTAGGAGAATATATGCCCATGCACATGACTATCACATCAATTCTATTTCTAACAATAGGTGAGTATGTGTATTTTTTACAATTGTTAATGATTGCATTCTCCCAATTTGTAATTCCATTTTCTTTTGACGTAATGCGCACTTTGACTGTTTGGCCGTGTTGTGATTTAGAGTGGTGCTATTAATTCCAGCCCTCTATTTAGACACCCTTCAGCTAAAAAAAAGTAGGGGATAGGTTTAATGGTATATGATATAGTTTTCGTATGAAAAAATTTCATAGGTCAAAAATATTATCCATTGGGTCCAATATTGGGTGGATAGGTTCATCATATGTGGTTGGAAATGGCAGTAAAGAAGTGCTTTTAACACATTGTCAAGAAATTTTTTTAATTGCCCATTGTGGGCCAGTATGATCTTTTTCTTTTGTGTGTTGTGATTTGTTTGGATATTCTCTGATTTATCTATGATTGCAATGGCTTCCAGTGATGGTGAAACATTTATATCAGCTGATGATCTGCGAATAAATCTTTGGAACTTGGAAATAAGCAATCAAAGTTTCAACATTGTAGACGTGAAGCCAGCAAATATGGAAGATCTAACTGGTAAGTGCTTTTGCCCTGGTTCAAGCTCAATTAAAGGCCAGGTCTGTGGTCTTATCTTGCCTTTTCTTTCACTATTCAACAAGAATTCAGCTATGGAATCTTAACCAGCTTTCACAGGAATCGTGTAAAAGGAAAGAGTAAAGGGTGTACCTTTCCTATTCTCTAGTTTTTCCACAAAGGGGTTAGGACACAAACATCCAATGAAACTAACTGAAACCATGTTTGGGAGTTGTTAATAAATGGTTAAATTATAAATAGACAAAAAAGATTAGTGGATAAGTAGGTAGTACTTGTGGGCCCTTAAAATATATGGATAAATAGTGATTTGACCGATTAAAAACAATTTATAAATGATAGCCAAATGAGGACTGAATCTCGTATCAATGCCAACCATTTGGTGGTAAAGTCTTTGCAAAAGAGCAAAAGAAAAATGAGCATGTGTCATTGAAAAAAAAAAAAAAACCTTGTTGAAGGCGGGTTGGGGGGATTGGGGAAACTGCTCCTATCTTAGAAACCGAGAATAATGTACCCGAGGTCCCAAATTCGGTCTATAAGAATAGTTCAGAGAACATCAACTACGGACATGCGATAAGAGAAACAAAGGCTGCAAACGGACTAGATTGTAGGTACAGTGCTGGTTTTTCCTTTGAGCAGTAACAAGCAGAATAAAAAAGGATGTAGCTTGAACATATTCACATAATGGATCTTGCTATTCCTTCTTCATGTGATATTAATTTTTTAGACAACTAAATCATATTAAAGTTTCAAGATTGACTGGTACTCTGGAAGATCATTTTGCTCCCTTGATCAACTTATTTCTTGTTGCAGAGGTCATAACATCCGCAGAGTTTCATCCTACTCATTGTAACATGTTAGCATATAGTAGTTCAAAAGGATCAATTCGTCTAGTTGATTTGCGGCAATCAGCCTTGGTAGATTCGCATTCTAAACTGTAAGTGCTTCACTACTGCTTTATTTTCTGCTTATGACGAAACAAGTTGTGTAAATTTTGTACTGAATAGGAAGTCAAATATAGTGCTGTAGGTTCCTCCATACTGCTATTAAATGCTCGTATTTATTATGTAATGATCTTCTATTCCTGTGCAGATTTGAGGAACTGGAGCCACCTGGTTCAAGATCATTTTTCACTGAGATAATAGCTTCAATTTCAGATATTAAGTTTGCGAAGGATGGGAGATATCTACTTAGTCGTGACTACATGACCCTTAAGGTTTATCTTACGTAATTATTTACACATTCTGAGCTTCATATGTATATATTATGTTGTTTTGCTATAAGCGGTCACTCTGTTTATGGTTTTTGCCTGGACATATCTTGTTTGTGCATTCTGCTTAGTCTAGCAAGTATATCACTGTAGGCATTTTGTAAGAGTTATTCAGGAGCAAGGACAAACAGATATAATTTGCTTATATTCAGGCATGTAGTAAAGTTAATCTTAAAGTTGCATATATTCGAAGAAGCGTGGCTTTAGCAGTGGGAAACAATTCATCGCAATCACCTATTTTACTTGCTGACAGTAGAAGGTTCCCGTCATCTGTTATGCTCTTAAGAAGATGCAGTTATTTTGCATGATTGGCTTTTGTAGTATACAATTTTGTGTATCACGATTATTTTGGTCCATCGCTTGACGCTCAAAATGGTTTCAGTTATGGGACATTAATATGGATTCTGGACCAGTAGCTACCTTTCAGGTTCACGAGTATTTAAGACCCAAGGTGAGATACCCTTTTCTGAAAAAAAATTATATCTTCCATTTTGGTGCAAAGGTTGTTTTATTTTGCTGATATTAGTTATAATTTGATATTGTTCAGCTATGTGACTTATACGAGAATGATTCCATTTTTGACAAATTTGAGTGTTGCCTGAGCGGTGATGGCTTAAGGGTAGCAACTGGTTCTTACAGGTACGCTCAAGTTTCTCTTTTTAGTCGCATCACATCTGTTCAAATTTTTTTGCATCTGACAAAACATTTAGTGCATGTTTGTCAAAGCTTATAATTACTTATAACTAATGGGTCCCAAGGAGTGTGTGGTCAAAAAATAGGTAAAAGTTGTGGGTCTTATGGAATGTTTGCATAAAAATAAAGCTTGACCATTTTATGAGCAATTATAAACTTTGACAAACGTTCACTTAATTGATCTCAGCAATTTATTCCGGGTGTTTGGTCGTGCTGCTGGAAGTACTGAAGCAACCACACTAGAGGCAAGCAAAAATCCTATGAGGTATGTTTTGTCGCTTACTTTTTATATATTGGTCATGGACTTGATTTATGGTCTATATTTCATGGTTTAAGAAAATATACAATGTGATCCTTCAGACGACAAGTCCAGACACCTTCAAGGCCTTCAAGATCCTTGAGCAGCAGCATAACTCGTGTTGTCAGGCGAGGTATATGCTCTCTCCTCTTCTTGATGACATTTGAATGGGGTTAAGTACACTGGTGATCATTTTTGCTTACATTCTGGTTACACCAACTATGAGCATTAGTTTCACTACCAAACAAGGTGACACAGCAGTCTTGATTATTTGCCAAGCCACATAGCTTATTTTGTTACTCAAACTGAAGTGTTCAAATTGTAACAAATCTTTAAGTTGAATGACCAATGTTTAAGTTAAGAGATCAACTTGGAACAAATTGATGTTTAGTGACCAAAATGAATTAGCTAAAAGTCTATTGACACAAGTGTATTTTAATCCCATTTATTCTTCTTCCCCTCTTAACCCTAAAGAAAGATCGGATAACGGTTACAGGTGCAGAAAGTCCCGGAGTCGATGCCAATGGTAATTCATTTGATTTCACAACAAAACTGCTCCACCTGGCATGGCACCCAACCGAAAACTCAATTGCCTGTGCTGCTGCGAACAGCTTGTACATGTATTACGCATAAAAAGCAGTACTGAAACCTGGTCGACATTTTTGGATTGCCTATTGGACTATGTTTCTTCCGCAACCAAATAGAGGCTCTCCCATTTCCCATATCCAAGTGCCTCGTAAATCTGTTAGCACATGAAGTGGCTGTTGTCGAATTCTCAACGTACCAACTCGTCTTCATTACTGTCTGCTCCGGTTAGCTTTCTTCCATCACTTGGCCTCTTCTGCTCCATCGTTAATTTCTTATATTTTTTAGCTTGCCCAAAAACGAAACGATAGACGGGAAAGAATGTGATTGTAGGACTGTACCTAGTTTTAAGGTATATGTAGTGTCTAACTAGAAAATCTTCTCGGAAAAAGGAGGTGCTGCTAACTTGCAGGGCATCGAGTTAATAACTTTTCTTTGATAGCATAATGTTTTCTTTTGTGTGGAATGATTTTGGTCTGCTTTGCGTTATAGATTTTCATTCGATATTTAATTTGTGAATTCAAGCTCTGGCCTCAGTCGATTTTTTACATTTTGCATGGAAAAATTGAATTGCTTCTGCCACGAATGCCGTGAGACATGTTCTTAGGCTTCCAAGTTTCAGATGGTTGACTTTGTCCCATGTAAAATGTAGTACTTTCGTCGTCTCTTCCGATTTCTAGTACGTTAGTTTTCAAAATTTTACGAAGATTCGGGCAACAGCATGAGAGCTAACGGTAAAAGGACTTAATATATTTGTCATATATATATATAGTCTCAAAAAATTATCAACAGGGCGACAGGTCCATCCCGGGCTCAATCTACTGCCCTGCTATAACTTTTACGAGTACAAAAGTTAAAGTCAAATAAAATTTTAATCAAACATTATTACTTATTTTTAAAATATTTATTTTAGCTAAAAAAAATTGTAATAATTTAAATAAAAAACCTTAAGAAATGTAATAAATAAAAAGAGAAATGTGGTACTTGGGGAAAAAAAATAAGTTGTACAATAAAACACTATTCAGCAAAGAAGACATTTCGAATATTTTTCTATTTAAGAAGATCAGAGCAAACACGGATGGAATGACAAAAATATACAACTAAAAAAACACTCTTATTACATTAAAACCATCATGTTAACTCATGTCTAACTAATTGCTAAGACAATTTTCATATTGATTTAAAGATTGAACTACTTGTACATGTACACTTTGATCGACACTCGTTTATGTGTCAAAAATCTGACAATTGATTGAAAGGGGTATTGTTAAGATTAATGTGTCAAAATTTGATAACTCATATGGGCGTAAACAATTGTGTCAATTTTTATATAGATGTAGCACGGTCCTTGACTTAATGTAACATAACAAACGACACTACAAGAACACTCAAGTACATTAACGGCGCAATGTCTAGCACTAATAGCTAAAACAATTTTCATATTAAAATAATATAACCTAATTCCACCATATTCTCTCTTATAGATTTGGATTCATCTTAATTCATATTGTTGGTAAACATGTAACGTTACTTACAAATAGAATTATCATTTCAAGTAAAAGATTAGGCATGGTTATGAAGCGTGTCAGGCAAGCTAAAAACATTACCAAACAAGCACATGAAAACTCTTAAGACCGAGAATATAAAAGTCAACATCTTCAATAATTGTGTTTGAAAGACAAAATAGTTGTTTTTTGTAAGTATAAACTTGACAAGCTAACTTTTTCAGGCGGGTAACAATTCAGCAGTGTATAATGTTGCATATGATTGGTATATCAATATTGGTATAAGAATTGGAAGCAGAACATGAATTGGATAACTTCCTTCTCTATTACGGAATTTTTCTGGAAAATCTGAACATGAAACAGGATTTCTCGTGGGCTATGGCCTACATTACGAATGGTTCGTTCGACCAGCAAATTATCAAGTTTTTCCAGTGGTTCAGTCTAATCAACTACTTATGTTAAAACTATAAATAGAATAAATTTTATAAAAAGAAAAATTACCTTCAACAGGTTCAGATTTAGAAGTCTCCACTTCCATTTGATGATGCCTGCACGAGGAGACAAAAATGGGTAAATTCCATTTGCGGTAACTATACTTTCACTGTAGTTCACTCAAGTAACTTTATTTCAATTTTGTTCAATCGGGTAGCTACAATTTAATATGATTCAAACGGTTAACCACACTTTAATTTGATTTTCGTTAAGGTATCTTTGTCAATTTTACTAACGATAATCGATGTTATGACAGTCAATAAATGATGGTTGTTACGCAAAACCATTAGTTGCTGACGTGAAACAAGTACTTCACTAAAATAAATGGCACACGTTAGAGGGAGTTACCTAATTAAAATCAAATTACGTTGTAGTTACCCAATTGAACAAAATAGAAGTATAATTACATGATTGAAATTGAGTGAATGCATAGTTATCACAAATGGAATTTACCCAGACAAAAGTTCGTGCAACCAAGAACTTTTTAAGGATCAATTTATCCAGTTTTTTCATAAGCAGGAACTGAACAGGGTAATGGATCTCTTTCTATCAATTGTTCTAAGACCAGATTAATAACATACCTCTGCCTCAGCCATCTTGACGTCATTGTCCGTCGAACCAGAGTTCTTATCACTAGTTTTTAGACCAAGCTTCTTGCCTTCCTCGTCTCTTAAAATCTTAAAAGTTGGAAGTTTAAAATTGAGACTCGTATTGAAGATTGAGAGAGAATTGAAGATTAAAAGAGAATTCATATTACTCGAAAATGTAGTGATACAATCAGTTCATAAAAATACAAAATGAAGCTAACTAACCAACTAACAATTACAGTTGTATCATATCTGTACATGTAACTAACTTTCATCTTTACAATTGGTTTGTTCTGTTTTTTATGGAAGCTGGTAGAACTTGAGCTGAGCTGCTGGCTCTAATAATCTCCCTCAAGATGGACTATGCAAATCCAGAACAGCCATCTTGGACATGAGAGGAAAAAGAAGAGATGATGGCAACAGTTTGGCGAAAACATTAGCTAACTAGTGTTGAGTGCGGACCGGTAAAAGTTTGATAAACCCATCATTGACTTTATCTTGAACAAAATAGCAATCAATTTCTATGTGCTTCATTCGTTCGTGAAAAATTGGATTGGTAGCAATGTGGATGGCGGCCTCATTTTCACAGAAGATCAAAGCTGGGAACGAAATTCTGACCTGCAAATCAAGAAGAAGTTGCTGAATCCAAGCAATTTCACAAGTAGAAGATGATAAAGCACGGCATTCAGCTTCTGCGGATGATCTAGAAACGATAGCTTGCTTTTAGACTTTCAAGAAATCAAGGAATTGCCAAGGAAAACACAGAACCCAGTAACTAATCGCCTTGAATCAAGACAGAACCCCCAATCTGCATGAGAGAAAGCTCAAATCTGAAAGGAGGAATATGCATCAAACAGAGAGAGAGAGAGAGAGAGATTTAATTTAAGGTTCTTTTGGGACTTGTAATTAATTAGTTAAGTAGTTGGGAAAAGTGGTATTTTTTATTTTTATTTTTATTTAATAAAATGAAGGGAAATGGAATATTTTTAGATTATTTCATCATTTTATACTTAACTATTGTTTGGTATAAATAAAATCTCGATAAAAATATAAATCAATGTCAACGATTAATTTTGCATCATATTTCATGAAATTCATAATTTTTTGACCGTATATTTTATCAAAATTTGTATTTAAAAATGAATTTTAAAGAATTGGTAACAAATAGAAGTTAAGACTTCATATCGAAAGATTTATTAACAGTTTAACTTATAAATAGATAGAAATGAGTGGTGGATAATAATTATGAATTCATTAGAAATGTACAGTAGAAAATGAAATTTGACAATTTATAAAAAAATTTATAAAATTTGACAAACGAATGCTTATATGATGGACATGAAACGTATGTAAAGAGTATCATTGCGAGGTAGGTTCTTCAAATTATGTTCGCTCGCTATGAGTATGGTGCTTTTGAATGCTTTCTAGGAGAAATGTTTGGTTTTTTATCTTGTTGCAAATCTAGTCATATGCTTTTAAAGACCATCCTCTTATCTTTTTGCAAGATTTTTTCTATCATATTAATTTAGTAGTCGAGTAATATTTCTTTATTTCTTATGCAATTGTTATGCATTATTTTTCAAAAAAAATAAAATAATATATAATGACTTATTTTGAGTTTCATTACACTTATATACGGTCTCTTGTGCCTGTAGTAGCTTTATTGTACGGTTTTCCATTTTTGAAGAGAAGCAAATATTTATATTTTATATATTCAATTGTGAAAAATTATGAAAAACGCGATTTTAGCTGGAAATGAAAGCTGAAATAGCAACTTGGCGAGTACAAGAAAAGAGGAAAAAAGATGGAACAAAAAGTAGAACAGTGCTCTCCTATTATTGCTTTCTACCTCACAAAGATGCCATTTTCAGCCATTACAGTCCCTTATCACTCTTAACCCCATCTTTCTCGCACTAACATAACTTCTCTCCACCAAATAATTTCACCAAATTGCCTTTTTGACCCCATAATTATTGTTCCTTTTCACTTTTGACCCTCTGCCTCACTACCCGGATCACACGAATACGAAACCCTATACTTTTCCGTGTAAGAACTGATCATTTGTATGAAGACAAAGTCTGATTAAAATCCATTTAATTTATTCATTTCAAGAACGATCCCTCATGTTATTAAAGCCTATGGAGCGTTACGCAGTTTAGTGACGGCTAATTAAAGGTCGACACAGGTACTACTGTACAAGCCTTTTTTTGTTCCCTTTTAAAGAATTGGATTCTTGTATAGGGTTTTGTCTTAAACTTAATTTGTACGCGGGTTTTTCCTATACGCTACTTCATTTCGGGGAAATGATTGGTTTTAAAACGTGGGGTTGTTTTGATTGTTTAAGTGTACATTTTCCGAATGTGAAGATTTCTTCGCATTGTTGGGTTGCGTTTCGAGAACATATTTGAATAAAGCTATTATTTTTCCTTTGCATATCTGGAGTTTTTATTATTCGTTTCTCATTGCTTCTTTGGGTTTGCAATGAAAGTAAACGTACAACTGATTGAAGTGTAGAACCAGGAAAATTGGGTGGAAAATTTGACTGAGTTTTTTCTATCAGCGATCACTGTTGCTAAAAGTCGAAATATTGTTCGTACACTTTTCTCTTTCTTCTTATTTGTATGGAAGTGTTCTTTTCGAGTGGCTGCTTCTAGGAGATTCACTTGCCTTCTCAAGTGTCACTTGTTGGGCTCTTAAAAATGTTTGGTGGGTTCAGTAGTTTGCATGAGCCATGAGTAGCTTGATGGTTACACATCTTGATGTAGTTATTTAAAGAGCTAAAAGATTATTAACTTAGCCAATGAATAGCATAGTAGCTGCACACGTTGACGATGTAAATTTAGAACATCTCTTGTTATTATGGCCATTATCAAAAAGGAAGTAAGATTCTGTGTTTTTAGTTAGGAAATAGTAGAATAGGTTTTTGATGCACCCCTTGTGTGTTAATTTCTTCCAAATTTTTGGATTGGTGTTTAATTGTCTATCAGGTAATGTTGTCAGTATGGATGGAAAATCAATAAAGGGATATGAGGTCAACTCGCAGGGCTAACTTTTTCTTTTTTTCTGATGGCTCCACCCATTTCAAAACTTAATTCCAATGCTCAGGGATCAAATCCTCAAATTGAATTTCAAGGATTAAAGTGGCACTTTCGGGGACTATCGTTTTATTAAACACTAATAAGATGGTAGTGTGCTTTTCTTTATTGTCTTTAGTAACACCATCACCATAACATTCTTCAGGTGACATCTATTAACATTGGCACCTACCTCCCCCCCAACGAAATATAACAATAAACGCATCCTTGTGCTTGTGTCTGTGTTGGAAAGAGTATTTTGTTGTTTGATTCCCATGCTTGTATGAATGATTGTGCCCGATAAACTCCATACAGTTCGAGGATGAAATGTAGGATATGACTATTCTTTTATCAGTGTTTCAAAGTTATGATCTATGCTGATTGTTGTGATGTTTTACAGCCTTTCTCTGCAATTGAATGCTTAGATTTGAATGTGTACAAGGTTTTAGGTGAGGTTTGAAAAGTCAGGATATGATGTAACATTTCATGTGTATCCTCAAGACAAATAGCCAAGATCCTGTTATAGTCTGTCATGCATGTAAGGGCACTTCCTGAACAGGAAAAAAAAAAAAACTATTCCTGGAAAGAATTCATTATATGTGGACATCTGAAAAGTAAATAAGGCCATTTTGGGCATAGACCCAACCCTCCATGGAGGGGGTACTTTTTCACCTGGCGCTGTTTTACCCAATTAAGTCATCGTATGTGTGTGTGCAACAGAAAGTGAATATCTTAAGCTGCAGGCTGAATTGTAATGCTGAATGTTGCTTCCATCTGGTGGGCTTGAGATTACTTCTACAATGGATGATATGAACTTAATCCATCAGGCTCAGAGGCACCACATTGTGGTCAGCGATCTAGGAGAAGAAATTGATCTGGAATTGGGACATGGTGACGACGATCCCACTTTTGCACACAATCCTCTACTTGGCGTTCAGCCCCAGGATTCTTCCACCGAAGAGCTTAGTGAAAACAAGCAGATGATGGATTCTCAACTTCCGAATGAGGAGCAGAATTTGTCAAGGACACAACCAGTTAAAAGGAAAAAGAAAGTTGTTAAAAGATGGAGAGAGGAGTGGGCTGATACGTATAAGTGGGCTTATGTTGATGTGAAGGATGGAACAGCAAGGATATTCTGCTCTGTTTGCAGGGAGTACGGCAGAAAGCATAGGCGGAACCCTTATGGAAATGAAGGCAGTAGGAATATGCAGATGAGTGCATTGGAGGAGCGCAATAATAGCTTGATTCATAAAGAAGCTCTCCGACTACAACAAGCCTCGAAAGAGACAATAATTGTTGATAAACCTATATATGTAAAAGGTTAGTTCCGATTTATTCTGTGCTACATTTCATTTGAAGGTTTTCCTTTAATTTGGGTTGAGAGAAGTTATTTGGGTTTTCACACACACACACACACACACACACACAGAACTCTTCTGTTTATTTCTTTATTTATTTTGATATTAAATATGTTTGCAAACATGATTAGTCATGAAAGGAGGGCCTGATGTTAATTTCTTTGTGCAAAACTTATATATCTGATAACCATTTTCCCTGAACTTGATGGAAATCAAGCTCTGCCTAGACTTGTTGACAAATCTTGTAGTATAAAGGAAACAAGGGGNCTATAGAACTCTTTTTTTTTTGGTTTCTTCATTATTTTGATATCAAAATGTGTTGGCAAACATGATTGGTTATGATAGGGGAGCCTGATGTTTGTAACTACATTGAGCTTGGTTTTTATTTTCTTCCTTATTCTATCTTTTAAATTCTTATTGCAAAACGTATATACCGCTCTATGCAATCTATTTGGCTGGGGTTGAACATATATGATCTGATAACATTTTTTCTTCCAATTTGATGGAAATCAAGCTTCTTAAGCTTGTTGACAAATCTTGTATAAAGGAATCAAGGGGAATTGATGGTTGCATTTGTTTCCTATATAACTAGGAGTCTTCATCTTCATGTATATTATGAATTTTGTTTAGTCGAACATTCCTTAGTTCTCTGTAAATAGGATGTCTTTTCTAGACTCAACCGATTTAAGTTGCAAGTTTCATCTATATCTACCACGATCTACAAATTTTTTTAATTTATTTTTGCTAACCACTTATTTTTTCTGACTTTTTGTACAATGGGTGAACCCTCATTAAAGCACT